>JAHXMU010022077.1:0-55821 GCA_019455685.1 Philornis downsi
TGTTTACGTACATCTATTGTAGATTTCTGGATTGTGGCCGCAGCTATAAAAACGATGACAAGGAAAGTGTTTCAGTTGTCATCCTACGCCGTTTGATGTGAAGTAGTCGCAATAACGAACGACAGCGAATCGGGAATTTTGCGTGCGATGGAGGATTAGCTAGAACGCATGGCTATCATCGAGGAACATGTGCATATTATAATATGCTCCGCTCGCTGCGGCGAAATCTAATGCATCGGAACATAATCGGAGTAGTCAATACCCAAGGAAATATTGCTGCATGCTGCGATAAGACATTCATCAGGTTCTGCAGAGTTATCCCGCCTACCCCTGCTGCAAAAAGGGGGCTGTGTCACCCTTCCCCCAATTCGAAATAAGACGGAACTGTATAGTAACGAATAATTCCATTAAGCCAGTTGTAGATCATAGCTTTTCAACGTCGATTTATCAATAGTATATCAAATACAGTAATTATACTCTTCAATATATTGTGATCGCACATTGTATTTTGTTTCTAATTAGTCAGAAGGCTTTAAATTACAAGCCAAAAATAAACAAATACATAAAATCAACTGCAGAAATCCGTTTTTTTAATTAGTTGTAATAATCGCACCACATTGTCTGCCTATTTGTTCACTTTAGACAATCATTGATTTAATAATCTTATGGGCAGTCGTTTTTCTTTTTAGCGACTGGCCTTATTTTGAGCTTCACCTCGTTGTTTCAACTTTGGATATTGATGCATTTTTCCGTTGCTTTTGTGGTGTCATTATGGCGGAAAGTTGGTTCACAATTTTCTAAAGGTATATTTGAATTACGACATATGATAGTTTTGAGCGATAAACTTGAGTTTTTGCCCCTCGAAATCAGATCAATTTAAGCTGCTAGTGTTTTGCGAATAAAAGCACTGCAGGCGATGTATGTATTTAGAAAAATCGCGCATATTCGAGGCGTTTTAATTTTGAAAGGAATTTCCTCATTTTTAAAAATCAACTAACAAGCTAGACCTAATCGTTGTATAAGTTTAAAGTTAGCATACACTGAATGCACAAAAACTTATGGAATTTGGGGCTCATGCCCACACAATTCAATTCTCATCGTTAATAAAAGGACGAAACGTTAGTAGCTGTTTCATGGTTACAATCAAGCCGCCGATAATCTGAATATAAAAAATATTAATACTCTTACCTCAAAGTATTGCGCTATATGCCATCTTTTCAGCTTAAAACTATGGGCTGTAATCTTAAATATGCATGAAAAGTAAATGTCATTAATGAGATCGCAAGGCTAACGAACGACCATCATTAATTAATAACACTCTGTGACTTCCATCGCGTGATACGTTTCCAATTCCAATGGCGGTCTTTTATCTGCATTTCCATGCCCTAAAATGCACTCAATAAAATTGCAACAATTCTACTAGATATGTCGACGGTATAAATAACACCAACAGAGCAGATGAAACGCACAAGAAAGTCAAAAAAAAAAAGAAACAATTACGACTTTTTGATATTTTCATAAAAAAATATACACACGGCTTCGGACAAAAAACTGTCTAACGGTTTCTAGCTTCGGAAGCTCTATGTTTGCTCAAATGCTTTTGCGTCGTGCGTATCACTGCCGCCTTGTGAAACTGACAAATCGAATGTAAGAAAGTTCTCTGACCAGTTAGTTTTCCGCAAATGTCTACTTTAGTTTAATTTTGTAGAGATGAAACTCAATTCCTTGTGCGAATTTATTTATGTTTTTCCCACTTTCCAAACGAGGAACTCAATACGCTGCGTAGCGCACAACCAGCAGCTATCAGCACAGTTGTCTCCGTCACCAAAGGGGTAAATGTATGAACAAGTGAACCCACATCGGTAAATCGTTCCAAAATTAACCGTCGACTGGGAATTGTTGGCTGAAGATGTTTCTATTTAGCATAGCTTTTGTGTGGTGGAATAAGTATCCAGCTACCAGCTGGCAAGGCTTATATTTACAGCGGCATCTCGTCCATTCTTTGAGTAATCTACACTTTTTGTCCGCCAAAAGCTAGGAGAAAAATCGACGGCGTCCAAAGTAAACCGCTGACGTTTTAGGTGTTTCAAAATTTGCATTCAGGTTTCGCCTACAATAAGAAGCATGGTACAAAATGAGCATCTTTCTGATCATAGTTTAAACGGTCGGTAATTTGGTAATTGAGTTGGTTTCGTCAGCTTTGCGCAGCTTATACAAAAATTTACCAAATTTCTGCTCGTGTCCGCAACACTAATTCCAATTTTACTATAGGCACGGAGGATTGCGCACATTCCCTGTTTCAACGGTCGTAAAACTGTAGATGAAGTAATAGCAGACGATTGACGTCACTGCTGGAGATAAAGGATTGCATAGGTAACAAAGTCAATGACAATGAATAAATATTTCAAGGCTTCGCAAATAATTTGCATGTCGTCCGTGGGCTATCGTCCGCACTAATGCTTCAGGTTTCGTTACTGGTAAAGAGAGCGGAACAAAACCAACATCCTCAGAACGTAAACTCTATTCCGTTGTCAATTTCCGATAAACTGTGACCTTAATTTTACTCAATGTATTTACCGGCCAGCAAAGCAGCTTTAGTATTACCGTCTCCATATTGGTTTCTTACTGCTACAAGCTTTGGTTTCGTAAAAGGGACAGACCGCAGCGAACGGATACTTTTAGCAATTGCGCTCTTTAGCGTACGATGTGGCACTGAATATAACAACGGAATAGGACAATATTGATTGTTAGTGGATTTTTCCAACATTTCGGAACAATCCCCGATCCAAATAACAACTGGCGTGTTACTTGGAGAAAATATCAGTCCATTGACCGAATTTATTTTAGTGGTATATATTTCTTTCAAAACACAAACGTGCGCAATAGTCATGGCTGGCAAACGCATAGCAAGCTTTAGAGTTTTAGTCGTTCACAGATTTAAGTGAATGACGGCTGCGAACATTCGATTGCTTTTTAAATATCATGAGACAACAACAGAGAGAATATCTTGTGACACAAATGAGGTCGTCATATTTAATATAATAAATGTATATCCAATATAAACACTTAACATTTCGTTCCTTCAATTATACTATTAGTTTTTAGTTGTTGTATTTACGTACATGGCTTTTGCGGGACTAAATAATTAAACAAAATTTTTGAGCGTCCTGAAATAAAATCTTGGCTACAGACCCGCGCTCTTGCCTTGTACGACAATGATACTGGCTGACTGCAAAATTATATAATCTAAATATTACATAATTCCAAAAGATATCACAGAGCCGCCATAACAGGGTTTAAAAGAAATTAAGAAAAACAGTTACTTATATATACACAAGAAGCATCACTTACGCTTTTTAAAACCAGTAAGCATTTGTTCTAAAAAATATGCGCTGAAGGATGGCGTACGACTTTTTTTTTTGTCAGCGAAAGTTGTTTTAGAACAAACGCAATTTCTTTTAAAATTAATGTTTTCTTTGAAACGTACTTATTATAATAAAATTTGTTACATTTTTGATTCAATTAGAAAATATCATATCTAAGATAAACTTATTTTATATAAAAAACAAAACAAAAATACGTTGCCTCTACAAACAAGAATTTCTGTTCTCCTCGATCTTCAGGCTTTAGGAAATATAGCAAAAGAAGAAAGCTATGCTGGTCTACATATCTACGTTTTCCTCTTACTGTAGCTGACTTCGAATGGGCATCTCCTTAGCAATATTACAAAATTTTTGTTCTGTAGGAATATGGCGCAATACCTGAGTTACAACTACAGCTCCATTTTGCTTTTGGTTTCAAATCAAAATTAAATTTGTTTTTTGGAATTGATGGCTTTAGCCTCCTGACTTAATTTTGTGTACTCGGACTGCATGATGTTTCTGGTTTTTTCTATTAGGGGGTCCATGTCGTCTTTTGTGCACCCAGTTGTGGGTATTTCTGGCAGGATATGAATGATTGCATGGCCAGGTCGGAACGTTTTCTGCTCACCATTTAGAAACCAGTATTTGGAAATAACGACTGGCTGGATGGGACATTGGCTTTGGAGTGCAATATGGAAGGATCCTTTTTTGAAAGGCAATAAGGTTTCTTTGGAATTACGCGTTCCCTCTGGGAAGAGCAACAGCTTACAATTTCTCTCCTTGATGGCTCTTGATTCCTTTTGTAAGGCGTTGATGGAATCGGCTTTACGAGACCTGTTAATGTATAAAGTGCCCCATAGCCAGGCACCAAAACCGAAGAACGGAAGATATAATATTTCCTTTTTGGAGACAACTGTAGCGCGCCCTATGACGGGCCAAAGGTAAGCCAGCACTGTGAGATTGAAATGCAATTAGTATAGGTTTTATTTAAAGCAAATTATAATGGCCATACCACACAGATCTAAAGCGCTTTGATGATTCATCAAGACTACACTTCCGTGGTCTTTGCGAATGTTTTCCAAGCCTCTAACCTCCATAGTCACGCCCAGCGCTTTACAAAGCTGCCGACATCCCCAGGCTGGGCCGCTTTTATTTGCAAACGAAAGGAACAACAGATTAATAAAATATGATTGCCAGAAGCTGTGCACTGCAGCTGCTCATACGCACAATGCATTTTTGTAATCTTTCGGTCTAAAAATCATGAATGGTATGCAGATAAGTACTATGGCACCGGAACCGATTAGAAATATGGCCATCTTCAACTGATATGGTGCTTTATTAGAAAAGCTCATTAACAGCGCCACTAAACAGGCCAATCCGATCATTTCACAAACGCAGGCCATTGTGTTATTGCCGGAATCTGAAATAAGTTTTATAATTTAATAAAAATTTTTATTATAGTTATGCAAATTGCGGCAGGAATAAGGCAAATTTTAAGTTAGCGTCTATTCTACCTGATAAGTATAAAACAAACGATACTTACATTGGTTTTTGAGGTAAATGTACTATTTGCCTAAACACGACGAAGTTTCAGAGCATAATTCGATTTTTTTTAAATAAATATTATTAATAGCATATATGTATAGCGCATTAATTTGAAACTTTATATGTACATGTGCTATTATCATTTCTGCGGTCGTAAAGTGCCGTGTTCTCGGAGAAACTACCTTGTCTACACACTACCTTACAAAAAGAAATTACGTCTCGTCTGAATTTTTTTGTAAAGTACCTTTCCAATAATACAGAAGTTGTAGGCGCTTCGGCCTGTTCCCTGGACGAATTATGGCTGGTGTGTTAGTATGCAATTGCAAAGGGTTAACAAATACTTGGGACTATGTACATAATAGTTTACTAAACCATCAATAAAGCGTTGAGAATTCAGCCCATGATATTTAATTTTGGGTCGTCATCAGCCGTGTTCCCAATATAACTTTAGGTAGCTTTGGGTAACATAAAAGCAATATTTTAGGGTTCAGTTCAGCAATATTAAGAGTCACAAGTTTTGTTAAGCGGAGCAAAATGGTAAAGCTTGCTGAGTTTTATATAAGAACAACTGTTCATGGAAGCTGCTTCAGTGAGTGCAAACCTAAGATTCATAATTCCTATACGATTTACGATGAAACTCCTTAAAGACATACGTAAAGTTATTTTGCCCACTAATAATTAGCACAACTACGAAAACTTCATGTATGTGTTTAACAATACATCATACTGGCTACCATACGTTTTCATTTCTGCGAAATGGCATATTCTCAATACGAGAAAAATAATGAGTTTCAGAAAATATCTTCGTAAATTCGAAAGAACAAAGCAAAGCAGTGACTGCATTGGTGGTATATTTTATAACGACCACAAAGTTTAGTTCAGCTTCAGCTAATCAATATTAAAATTCCCGCTTTCAAAATATTTGCTTCACCATCTCTACAAGGCAATATGCAAAAAAATTGACCAATATTTAGGGGACACCAAACTAACATGCATAACATGTGAGTTGATGACAATTTTTGCGACGATCGAAACTATTCTTCATTGGGCTCACAAAAAAACGAGAGCAGGTGAAAAACTTAGTATAACCAACATCCTAAAATATTGTTTAAAAAAGTTACTAATTTCTTAAAAGCCACATGCAATGGAATAATTATGTTATCGGGTGTGTGTTTAGAGACGAAAAATCTGATAGTTTCCATGGAAATAATCCGCTCAATGCATATATACTTAGTCATATCTTTTATTAGACTGCACTAAATTTTCAAAATTGGGTACAGCGTTTATTAGTATAAGAAACTGAGCACACTGCGATAATTCATCCGCTAGTTCCGACACAAATCGGCAAATATCACGAAGTGAAATAAATCTTCTGAAATTTCTAACTATTAGGCTGAAGCAACGTGGATTTTATTGCACTATAATCCTTTATAGTTATTTGTGAATTTTGAAAAATCCTTTAAGCAACCACTTTTGGCACCCCCCAAGCGAACGGTTTAATCCACACATTCCTAGATTGACATCTTTCATTCAATTCCACTAAGTTCAGTACAATTTAGATAGAATCAGGTGCTTGACAAACTTAGCTCTGCGAATAAACACGGCCAGTATTACCCCACCCTTAGGGCACCATACATACCAGTTTGTCGATTTTTGGGGCGATAATTCTGAGTAATGTTTTGTATGAAACGAGCGGCTCACCACAATACTTCAGGCGCTTGTCACGCTTCCCCAATTTTTTCCGAAGTATTGACGTAGCATGTTCACTTGAATTATAGAAACTATGAACATAAATGACAAGTTATGTCGAGATCGCTATAGATAAATTACAGATTAGCGTCGTTGTATTCCGGACTGAGAACCAATGGTCTTTTCACTAATTTCTACGGCCGGAACAAGCAAATTCAATGCAGTTTTTGGTTATTATTGATAAAGAATTTCATGCACGAAGTACAGTGTGGCTTCGTTTAAGGCAGCTAATGATAAACAATGCTGGGAATAAAATACACTATCAAGTATAAACATAAATGTTGATTAAATGTCATATTCATATTCCCCATATAGGCTGACTGACTCCACTATTCATTGTCGCGTCCAAGTAGTAGCTGCTGTGGTAATGACACTTGGACAACAGGTATCCAACACGACGTGGAGGCGGGCTAATGATGAATTTTTGGGCATTCGCGTATCTAAGGGATATGAGGAGGAAGGTAAAAGGCGAATAGATTGTCATTATCCAGATCAATCGGCTAAAGCTGAGTTTATGAAATTAATTTCTTAATTTCTAGTTCGTACTTGTAGGACGATAAGCGAACAAGAACGGAGGAAACTTGGATCAATTCAACTCTACAATTTAATTTTTATTTGAAATGTAAAATCACGAACGCAAAGCAGAAGGCATTTGCCGGTCTATTAATACATTTGCATATAGAGGCGAAACTCAAAAATATTTAAGAACAAAGATGCAGACTTCCTCTGTTCATTATTCTATGACTGTCTATTCATGGTAAGCACTTCGAATCCCAGCAAATTAGAATATATAACGAATTTAGCTGAAATTGCACGGATTGGGGCATAAACTTGATTTCCAATTTATATTTCTTGGCGGATAAACGAGCTAGAAAAAAGGAATCCTGGACCAATCCAACACTGCACTTCAATTTTTATTTAAAATATGTAATTACGGCTGCAGGCTGTATTCATTTATTTAAATATGTAGGTGATATTCAAAAACTTTTAAAATCAAAAGATGCCGTCATACTCTCTTCATTATTTTGCAACTGTCTATATACGATTAAGGACTGCTTCACTTAGTATGTTAGAATACATAGAGAACTTAGTGATATTCGTGATTGCACTCACATTTTTTGTCTCTAAAAACTGAAAAATATGAAAAAATGATTGAAGAAAAATGGGCACTTCAGCCATAGAACAAACTGTGCATAAAGGGCTTTAACCGACACCGACGGTTCGATACAAGTCATTCTTGTAACAGGCTGAAAAATAATTCGGAAACTTCTAATTTAGATGCTCTAATTTTTCCAAAAAAGCTATTTTTGTATAACATTTGCGAAGTATCCCATATTGCCTGAATTTAGTTTTTTCAAACTGAGTTCACATAGTCTTGGGTGCGTTTCAGAATAACAAAATGCAGAGCTTTCCGGTACTTCAAAAATTACAGAAAACAGCAATAGAGTATTCCTGCATTCGTTAAAAATTACCAGCTGTCAACGCCTATGACATGCGATTCAGTTGAAGGTCTGTGCCCATATTTGCTTTCACAAAGATTGTTACCGCAGTATACATTGTAGTACGCGTTTTCGTGCCTTTTTCAGACATTTTGCAACATTATCTCCAAGGCACTGATCAAAATTTGTAATTTGTGGCATTTTGGATAACTCTACACGTTACTATTAATTTGTATTTCACCATCTTACATCGGTTTTAAGATTTTTTGAGGCTGTCATATCTTGCAAAGTAACATCCGATGTGATAAATGCAGTTCGTCCCAATATGCATAATCGATTGTATTTTTCCGGCAAACATCAAAATAAAAAGGGAGCGCAAAAATTCTACACATTATCATCTTTGGACTTCCAAGGTTTTCGTTACATCAAAGGGTATGAAAAAAGTAAACTCATCTAATTTAGATTGAAAGGTGGTTCATAAATAAAAGTAAAGAGCATGTTAACGTTTCTGTGATGGCGATGCCTTGTCTTTGCTTAGCGTAGGTATTAAAATTAGTCTTTGGGTGATGTTAGACTTGAAATAAATATTATTTGTAATAGCCGTAAAAATTATTGTGCATGGTCTGTTTACTCTGCCACGATTTTCTTACTGATTTTTTATATTCAATAGCTTGTCTACGTCTTAGAACGTAGCTTTTGTAGCATCATATAAGACATACCTTTTATTTTAGTGCAAGGAAATTATTAACACATACCAGCTATTTCGGCATGTGCTGATATGTCTTAAGCAGCCGCACGAGTATGTACCAAACTATCACAAATTCAGCCAGAACTCAAATTTCAGTTCTTCGTGCACTGCGAAGGGTAAAATTGACGTTTTTATAATGACTTCAATGTTACATATTTTAAAATTTTTAGATTTTGATCCATTATACATAATTGTTGCAACTTTCATTCAAAATCGCTGTACGAAATTTACGTTTCCAAGGAATTGGAACGAAAAATTAACTATTCTGTACTCGCAATGAACGCAGAAATTCAACATTGGCTATTATTATTATATTCATTACTTCTTAATCAGTGACAAAGTTTACCTTACGTGATCGATGTTGCACTGTTTGCCTTTTGCTTTTATAGTTGTCAATCTGTGCAATACATACGTGCCCGTATATGTCATATTTTAAAAAGGTAAAGGAATTTATTGTTTTCTTAAATTGTTGGCAATGGTTCGAAATTTAGCATCAAATCATGATCTGATCACCTTTTTTACCCTGCTGGGTTTATATATTTTTATACACTCACTTCGGGTATCAAACAATCGCCCAATTCGCCTATGTTACGATATTTATACCTTATTCATATTGTTTTATGTGATAATAAGCAGCCGATTTGTGATTACACGTTTCTTTATTTGAACTTACGATAAATTAGAAATTGGACTTCTGTTTGTGGTGAATCGTTATCAGTTGCCATTTCAAACAACGGCGAAGTCCACCTGTTGCTGATTGATTTGACAATACTTGAGAATGGAAGTCCGACTAAAGCTAATTCGAAATTGAGTTTGTGTGTGAGTAATAAAATGTTTACCACTGATAATAGCATGTACTTGTGGTGAAAAGTAGGAAGGTTTTATGCGCTTAGAGTGACTGGTTTTTTACCATCTTTAAATTTTAGAATTAAACATCTATAATAAGCCTGTAAATTATGCTTCCAACGATTACATTGTGCGTACCCTGCATATTAAATTTAAAATACTTTCAATAAATTAAGAAACTATTAATTAAATTGGAAGTGTCGATTAGGGTAATTTAAAAAAGATGAAATGTAATTATATAAAAATTGGGTTATAAAGATGCTTTCCTTACGGTGCCACCTAGCCATGCAAAAATGAGAATGTCCGCTTTTAATGTAAAAAAAATAAAAATGCGATTAATGCATTAGTGCATATGAATGCTATCTTACAGTGCTGTCTTAATAAGAATATGTGCCCTTTACGGAAATTACAGCGAACTGTATCCGTCTCCTTCCACAATGTCACTTTTGAAATATTCAACTTTTGAAATATTTAACTTTATTATATTTCCTATCTTTAGCTTTGCCGTGTAATTTGCAGTTAATGTTTGTTTATATATTTTTATTCACGGATTTCGGGTATGAAACAATCGTCCACTTCACCAATATTACGTCCTCTTTCACACCGTCAGTTTTGAAATATTTAGCTTTCGAAATATTTAACTTTATAATGTTTCCTATTGCCAGTTTTGACGTGTAATTTACCGTTGATTTTTGTTTACATATTTTTATACACTCATTTCGGGCAACAAATAATCGTCCACTTCGCCAATATTATGATATTTAAGCTTCAAATCTTATTTAAATTGTCTTATGTGGTAAAAAACAAACGACTTGTTATTTACACGTTTTGTTATTCCAACTTACGATAAATTAGAAATTGAACTTCTGTTTGTGGTTAATCTTTATCAGTTGCCAATTGAAACAACACTGAAGTCCACCTGTTGTTGATTGATTTGACAATACCTTAGAATGTGGGTCCGACTAAAGCTAATTTGAAATTGAGTTTGTGTGTGAGTAATAAAACGTTTATCACTGATAATAGTGTATACTTGTGGTGGAAAGTAGGAGAGCTATACGCGCTTAGAATGACCCGTTTCTTACCATTTGTTTTGACCAATTCATATAGCGCTGCGCGTCTATAATTCGACTGTAAATTGTGCTTTCAACAAGCTCATTACATTATATACATGGAATTGAAATTTTCGAATTAAATTGAAAGTTTCCATTTGTAGTTTAAAAAGACAGAAATGTAGTTGTATAAAAATCGAACCACCGCCACGAAACTACAAATTTTAAAACCAGTTCAATTTTGAATTAAAAACAAAAAAATAATTGTGGTTCGGCCAGCTCGTCAGATTGCAATCCTATACTGTTTAGCATGAAAAAATTAAGTGGTGCAAGATGTTATCAGATTCCACTGGACATTTCATAAGTTATGATAGAATCTATATGTTAAGAGTGAAGATCATTTGCGTGGGTTAATCCGAAAGGCGGTGGAAACTATCTACACTAAAAGCTACAAATATTGCAAAATTTTGAATGAGTCCGCCATTTTGCTTGAGATGTAACAAAGCAGTCACATCTAGCTCGTTTAATTAGTGTCGGGAGCAATAATGTAAGAAAAATTAAAGTAAAATATCTAAGAATTGTACAGCGTTTCTGTGGAATTTTGCAGGTTCTTCTAAACCTTTTATAAAATCCGTATTTTATGTCTTAAGACCTTCTCTAGGGCGATATTGTAAATTATCAGTATAAAACGTTATACCATGCCAAATTGTGCGCAAATCCAAATTACCACCTCTAAATTAATCAGGTTAAAATGTTTGTTTTTTCCAAATCCATTATTTTTACGATTATTTCGGAAGTGTACTACGAATACGCCCATTTTCAATCCCAACAACTAGGAACCGGGAAAATATTATCACTGGTAATTTGGTTAAAATAGGAAGAAGATGTTTATTTATACCTAATACGATTAAATTTTAAAATTATTTTGTTTAGATTCATTTAAAATGTCAGCAGAATGTCATATGTAAACACATGACTTTTAAAATTGCACGGAATAAATTACGCTTTTGCACGAAATATTTGCTTCAAGTGCCCCCATTTACTATCTGGGCCAGCTGAAAATAGTGAAAAATTGATAAATGGAAACTTATTTAACATAGAATTTCAAAGTCAGCGAAGATCCGTCGATCAGAATATCTTGGTCTTTGATGTGAACAACAACAGATTTAAATTCAAAATGAGGTGTAGTACTTAAAATTGTACAAGAACTAAAAACCTTCAAAGAAAACGGAATGTAGTATGATAATGAAAAACCAGTAGCGGGACACTCTGACTTTTCAAAGCCTAAATTCAATAACCAAGCGGCTAAAAGTTAAAGAAATGCAAAAAAAATATTGAATATTGAAAACGCAAGTCCAACTATACCGTATATACATTTTTCCGCATGATATGAACTTTCCTTTAATGAATTCAACAAAAATGAGAATTAAATCCAATATTTTTTATTTCAATGTTTAGATTTACCGAAAGTAGAATCCGCGATCCTACATATAAGATAATTATTATTTTAGGGAGAAAAGGCAAGAAGAAAGTCCGACCAATTTGAAAGTGATTCAACTAATTACAAATCGTATGTACCCTTAAACTTTTTAGTTCTTACACAGTACAACAGCGAAATTAGAATTTCAAGCAATAATTAATTGACGTGGAATCGACAGTCGTCGTTTGCTTTCGCTAGTTGCATTTTTTCGTTAAAAGAATCATTGAGAAAATTCGATTGGCAGTTTGCATTATATAACAGGCCTAGTATTTTCTTTCCTATATGTAGTTTAATTCAGCGGACATAGGTTTCCATAAATTAAGTTATAATTACAACTGTCTGAACTATAAAATTCGGTGTTATATTACAAAATCTGCCGCCGCCAAACAATTACATTAATTGACAATTACAAGTTTTGTTCCAGAAATTTAGATTGTGTTCTTAACAACCAAATCCAAAACGAAACTAGACTTGTTTCACGCCATTCGTTTTGACAAGCGTATTTTAAAATGCAGTTGTATGTACAAAGAACAACTTTTTCCGAGATGATAGCATCCCTTTTTTAGATTTTAGGTGTGCAGCAAACAGAAAAAATTAAAATTAGGTGATATTTCTATCATTTTTGTTGGCTAGTGCATTTAGCAAATTTGTCGGGAATATTGTAGCCGACAAATCCAGCAAAAAGTATCATCCTAGTTTATGTGGCATAAGCTGGTGAGTGCACATCGTTAAAATATACGTGACATGCTTCAAGTAGACAATCGCTTCTGGCCATGATCATTTGACCATCCAAACCCAATTCCGTCCCTTAGTATTGGGCAAAAATTAAAAATATCAAAGGAAACGTTTGAAGTAGACAACAGTTTCTGGTCATCATTCATACCCTATTTCGTACCTTAACATTAAATAAAGCTTAAAAACGTCACTGAAAAGGCTGCGACTAATCGAAAAAATAAACTCGTTTTGCAGCCTTCTAAGAATTTAGCCTAGAATAAATTTCAGTCAATTAACTTGTATGAAGATACTTTCGTGCCAATTTTATTTTTTAACTTTTGATAGAAATTTTAGGCTACTGATTTATTCCTCGCCCTCTCCATATTTTCGGTCTCCCGCTAAAATAAATTATTTTGTTGAAACACATGGCTCACCTTCTCTAATCTCAACTACATTTACTTACATCACTTGTTATAATTGGTTAGTACGCTTTGCAACAATCCTAATTTTACATTAATTTATCTGAGTGCCAATTTTGAACTGTATCTTTATGGTCGAAGACATACAGATAACTGACTCAGCCTAGCCATATGAAGTATTATAACGCAACAAATAATAAAACGAGCCTTCCTAGAGTCCAAATATGAATGAATGCACATATCAGTACTACACTCTCGTACATATTGAGTAATGCCAAACATAATACTCACACGACGTCGTAGTATTCTTTTCTGATGGATTAAAACGTTGAACTTTGTGACAAACATTTTATTGTCGCCTGTTAGCAAGCAATGTAAATATTTGCTGATATTCATGAAAAATGTACATTATGTCTACTTGTCATGTAGTAAATATTTACAGGCATATATTCATGCATGCAAATACCCATTTGTAAACTTGAAACTGAGAACTCTCGTTAAGGAACAAACGATTCCAAAGTGGGATCACTTACGGCGCAGATAGTGACACTTACCCTAAATTCAAAATAGGATGTCAGATAACAAATACGAGTGCCAAACTTCAAGGAGGATCCGATGTAAAATTTGAAACTTTTAATTTTAACCTTTGCTCTGTGCACCTAGATTGTGCGTCTGCATTGGTCGAAAATGTAAATACGGTATACAATTTGATAAAGTGTAATACAGATTTTTCGATGAGATATAAGCTAATTAAGGGTTATTATTGAAATTTCATTTTAATCTTTAATCTTAATTGGGTCAACACTTCAACCAGCTATTGAGTTTAGGCCCAACATAAGAATTTAAATATTTTATTATTTCAAAATGTAGTTTTGTTTTTGCACGCCTTGCGAC
This sequence comes from Philornis downsi, assembly GCA_019455685.1. Classification (NCBI taxonomy): domain Eukaryota; kingdom Metazoa; phylum Arthropoda; class Insecta; order Diptera; family Muscidae; genus Philornis; species Philornis downsi. Next base: position 14,246 of record JAHXMU010022077.1, read on the forward strand.
TCTGCAGACTTTGCAGGTGTTTTACTTTCCAAATTTGTTTTTCTGATTAGAGATTGGAAGATCAAAAGCTCCGATTAGTTAAATACTGTGCCTTTCACTTCTTCCTTTTTTAAGTATTAAGAAATTTTAAAAATATAGTAAAATGCAGTAATCAAATATGTCATTGAGACACCATAGCTATCTAAGGTAATAATATAGTCAGTAAGATTTGTTAAGAATTGTGATTATTCCGCAAATGAGCAAAATTTACTTTGTACCGAATTCATATTGAATTTCAAGATGCAAAAAAGTAAATGACTTTGGTTTTGTATTTTCTTAGCATGTCTGCCCACATGTCTATTCAAAGCACGATAGAGGTAACAACAGTTGAGCTAGGAAGGGGTTTCATATTAGTAAGCAAAGTGGTATCAAACTTAGGCAAAATCGGACTAGTGGGAAAAAACTTTACCATGTAAATAAAAACGATTTACGACGTTATCGAAAAATTACTGGAAAGCCATTCCGCACGCAATAACGGTTATTGTAAAATGAAAAACTGAAAATCTAGTATTCAATAAATTTATTGCAGTCCGAAACGGCACTGTTAACGACTTAGGGTTAGAAATGTGCAGAATTTTTCAGAATATTCAACCAACTCATTACGGTCTAGAAACTGGGGGTAATGAAGAATCGTATAATTTAAAAGGTGGCCATAAATTCCACTCACATAAATCCTAATAATAAAAGTACTTCACTGAATGATTTTATTATCTTATTACATATTATTTTTAAAACCAGTAAACAAATGAGTTAACAGGCATGCCAGATGAAATTAATATCGTAATGATGGAAATTACTCCATTATTTTGTTGCAAATTGCTCCTAAAACCAGTAAACACAGGATTAATTAACATGAGTTTACAGGCACGTCGGATGAAATTAATAACAAATTGTATTTCACATTGCAAGTCAAAGTTATTTGTTATACGTATTATAACGTTTTAAGCTATAATACTTTACATATAATGGTAACTTCTTAAAGGGTTCTTTAGTAACTATCAGTATACTATCAATAATTTATCCTTGTACCAATCAGAATTCATAAAATAATAAGGCACTGCATGTGTTCTCAGAAAGAGCCATCCCTTTTGAACAAATATAGTCAAAAAGGGTAAATAATTTCAATTGTTATATTTCTATTCAAAATGACCTGGATGCATTTCAAGAATAACCTATTTGGCAGATATAAATTTTTACCCTAAAACAATTTATTAGTTTTAAAAAATTTAATAAATCATTTATTTTCTTAATTTTGATAATTCCAAACAATTTTTTCTGTTTACATATTCGAATAAATCTGGTGGATTAAATATATGTATAAATTTTTACCCAAGAACAATTTATTGATTTTAAAAAATGTAATAAATTATTTACTTCCTTAATTTTGATAACTCTAAGAAATTTTCTCTGTTTACATATCCGAAAAAATTTAATGGATTAAAGTTAAAACCTGAATATATAGTTTTAATCTATTAACAATAACCGACAATAATTTTATTTGGCCTATAATGCATAAAGATTTTATTACTTTACCATTTTTAATCGAAATATAACAGCTATAAAATAAACGGAAGTAAGGTATAAAGTAAATGAAAGTAATATTTGTTAATTATTGGTTTATTTATTGGTAGATATTGAATATATGATTTTATGTGATCAATTTTTATTTTATGTACATTTTTACATCTACTTTGGAGCAGTATTTATTTCAATTTATGGATATTGTGATTTACTTAACAGTTTGGAACTGTGGAACTGTAAAATTGTTTAAAAAAAACCTTTTGCAATTTGGACTGACCTATACGTCGACACCATCTTAAACTAACGAATGTGAAAAATGCCACTATTCATATTCGTTAGGTTCCAGTTCTACTCTATAAGGCGCTTCTTGTGGCATTATGTCGAAACGCTAAGGAAAGCGGAATGGCTCGAATCAGAAATTGCATTTCAGCGAATTTGCACCCGTGTCGCAGTTTTTTTGTTCTCCTGAAAAGTACACAAAATCTCATTCGTTAGTTTAAGATCAATATTTCAATATTTAATTTTTCTCATTATTTTTATTTCCCTCTATTTCGCCTATTTTTAGTGCATTTTAATTTGAGCGTATAAGTAAATTGTTACAAGCTAATTTGATGTTATATTCTAAGTTATATTTTGTTTTTTTTTTTTTCAATTCCAGTAGTGTTTTTTATGCATTATGTAATTTGCTTAATATTGGCCAAAAGGCTTTAAATTACAAGACTATTCAATAAATAAAATAAAATGAAAAAAAAATATTTTTATCATACTTCATCAAATAAAATATTTATGACCTTGGTCTGACGGGAGATCAGTTTTTAATTTCCTAGACAAAAATAAACAGATGATTTCCAAAACAATTGCTTCGAATATTTGAATATTTTGATTTCTTTGGAACCGAAAAGTTTAGATAATGCTTTTATTTCAATATAAAGAATTTTTAATGTTGTTGCCTCAGTATGATATGGCGTCCATTTCCTAAATAAAAGTAAAAAAATGGCTTTCAAAATAAGTGTTTCAAATATATTGTTTATTTGAAACCGAAAAGTTTGACTACCATTTTTATTACAATATGAAGAAGTTTTAGAGCTGCTATTTGAGTCATGATATAATATTCACTTCTTAGATAAAAAAAATGATTTCAAAACAAATATTTCGTATATATTGTTGCCCAAAATATATGAATACTTTGATCTACTTGAAACTCATAATTTGAATAATGTTTTTATTTCAGTCTGAAAAATTGTTAAGGCTGCTACTTGAGTCATCATGTGATATGATAATTGGTATGTTGATAAATTAATACTAAACTGCCGAATTAATATCACAAATAATTTACTCATGTTCATTACGGCATTATGATTACCAAGTATAAGGTGCGCAACTAAGTTCTCGTTGTTTCTTTTTATAAAAATTTAACTTTCTTATGAAAACATGGTTGCAAATTATTTTGGAGCACTTGCTGAGCTTCAGCCGCCGTTTTCTACGATTGAAAAAGTAAAATCAATACTTCCCGCATATGACGATCATTTGACACAAAATCGTACATATTCGCACAACCAACAACATATGGCGTCAAAAGAAAATCACTATTGTTGAGGCGGTATGTATTTACAGCTGGCGCCATCAGTTGGCAAACAGCGGGAACTTAGTAGCGCATAATACTTACTACGCTTATTTAGTTGCCATTATGTTCCCGAAAAACGTTTTTATTTCTATAAAAATAAGGGTGCTACGGGGCCATGATATGGTATGAAAAGAGATATGTTATAAATTAATACTACGATCCCGAATAAATATATTAATTAATTATTCGTGTTTAATAAGGTATTGTGATATCTAATTGTATTGTGATTACTAAGCATTTGCTATGCTTATTTGGTTGATATTATGTTCCTAAAAACTACTTGCTTAAAGCTAAATGGTTTTGACTTATACGAGTAAGCTTTTAAGCGTCAACAATTTTTTCAAGATTATGTTCATGTTTTGATGTGGCTCGGGTTAAGAGAGATTACAGTTTTAGATGTCAAAAAATTTCGATTTAAGCATATCGGTTGAAACCAAAAAGAGATGGGTGCTTGAAGTTTGCACGGATATTTCGTATAATTAAATACATTTTATCTTGACGTTAGTCAAAACCGGTTCCGTGTTGATCAACCGTACCCTTGAGAAAGAAATCACTTTTTAGTATTTACCTCAAATTTTGCAAGTTACTTGTTATTTCAAAGCAATGTATTGCGAGAATTGATAAATACGGAGAGGACCATGCCAAGTATACATACATTTCCATCCTGTGACGAAAAGTGTAAAGGTCATTAAATGACGACCAAAACTAATTAAACCTTTGAATAGAAATGATGATGATGATTCTATAATTTGAATTAGATTTAAAAACGAATACAATATACAGAAGGTACACTACCTAGCTTTTTATTAAGCTTTATGGTGGCATTTGTGCCAATAATAACTTCTATGCAATTGTGTCCGATGGACGAGAACTGGCGAATACCGAAGTAGTTATCCGTCCAGCCAGTTGTGTCAATATAATCAATTTCGCAAGTTTTGAATTATATTTCTGTTAGCAGTAATACATAATAACTAATAGAAAAACGATCATGAACAGAATTAAGAACCAAGATGATATTATGTTGAAGATCGACAGTAAATTCGAAACGAACGAATAATAATGTCACTTAAAATTTAATGACATTAGCTATACGAGTACAAATACATAAAAGTAGAAGCAAGTAAAAAGGTGCAATATTTTTATAAAATATATAAGATTGGACTTAAGATCCCATTTCAGCAGTTTACATATTTGACAGTATTGTAATTATAGATGATCACGAGAAATTTTGATGAAATTGTCACATGTATTTCTAAGTTTTGGATACATATGCAAAAGGTTAAATTTTTCATGTTATTGCCACTTTGGGAACCTACTGACGTTTGTTTGATTCAGCACATCCGACAGTTTTATTGTAAGTACAATATCTATGTTGGAGATAATCATATTTCTTATTCTATCATTTCGACCCTAATAATTGAAAGACTCAGAAATGGCAAAATGTGGCATTTTCCAACCAATTTTTGGTCATAAAACGTAATGTGTATTTTGTAAAATGTGTCGAGAATATTATAGCATTAATTTTTTTACTTTATATCATAAGATAAATACGGTGCAAAATACCTAAAAGCAACAGCCAAGACGAGCATCTCTTGTAAAGTTCGAAAATTAAAATCCTTTTGGTAAACATGTACGACTAGAGTTGCAAGTACAAACAAGTCACAACATTTTCATGTTATGGATATATATGTGCATATTTACGTGAATTCGTACAAATAGATGCACTAACTGACTGTCGATTCAACATGTTACGGTACTACCTTGTATTATTACTTATTTTATAGTCTCGGCTTAAACAACTTCGATTTAGTTCCGCTAAATACCAACAATAGCTGTTTTACCACCTTTAAATTGTACTACTTGCATTAAGAGAGGTCGCACTGTATTGCATTAACGATGAAGTCATTTTACAATTCAAATTAACGTAAATACTTTGTATATTTGGTATTAATGTTGTGGTGTGTAATAATAGATTCACTACTTAAACTCAATTAGTGTTTGTTCATATTTCCGTCAGTGTAGTTTGCCTAACGATGCAATCGTACGATCGAACAGAAACAAGAATCATGCGATTTCACATCTACTATAACGAACTGATATGAAATTCAAGATCAAGAAAGAAAAACAAACCATTTAACGATGTCATCAATTAGTACATTTGTAAACACGGTATCACATACTTCGTATAATGCTAAAATTATTTGTGTAAAAGTGCGATTTCACAAACTTATTATTATGAGCATTCAATCTACTTCCTTGTCACGGCATGGTTTCTGAAGTCCGAAATCTCATGTTTCAGATATAATCTAAACACACTTTTGAACGTTTCAAAACCGAAGTCTACATTAATTTAGATTTTAAACTTTGGCCTCGAAATAGTGCTTCATGGTAAGACTATACAGCCCTTTTTGAAATTTAAATACTACGCTTACTGGTATCCACATAATTATCTTGAAAAGTACAAATATATTTTTGAAAAAGCCTTACTATATTGATTTGTTACTATACGCAAACTTCTGCAATCACTGTAGATTTAGCGGAACATTGACTTTCAAGTATGCTTAAATCAGTAATTTGTCGATTGTTTTACAGAGAATTTATAATTTCTAAACAGTGCCAACATGCACATTACGGTCTGCCGGAATCAATACTGAAATTTTAGCGGCCTCAAAAAAAAAAAAAAAAAAAAAAAAAAAAAGTATTTTGTCAAGCCGTGTAATAAATTCAAATAGCAATTTTCACTTACACGGTTTTTAGAAGTGCTTTTAAGTATCAAACTGTTGGATACAGATACAATAAAATTCATTATTTTACCAAAAAGAATTAATGTTAACTGTTTTGTATGAGTTAATACAGCTAATGTCAGCAAACTAAATTTCTCTGTGGCACATCAGAAACAGTAGTTTTGTTGTGATCCTTTTATTAGAGTTTCGTTGGTCACATAACTTACCGTGGCTGAAAAAGTTATTGCAGAAGACGTAACTCAAGCTAACCGAGACAATGCAGTCTGGTTCGCTTGGCCACGGCGGTATCAGAATACAGTTCGTGATTCATACGACGCCGAAAACTGAGAGAACTGTTGCAATTGCTTGTGGCTTTGCTACGAACTTTGCTCGACACATCAAACGAAACCAGATTATTCCAGTGCTTGAGAAGGATAGATTTCGTAGATTTCGGTCAATGACGTATACTCGTATATCACCAACGTACGCAAAAAGATGTAAGATTTACGCAGTATAGGTATAAGATTTTTTCGACCTGTCCAATACAAAAAAGTTCAATATCAAAAGTCAAATACCCCCCAATAACAAATATCAAGGATTGAAAACGAAAAAATCATTTCGTTTCATTTTTAGAAATGTTGAGGTTGAAGATTTTAGGCTATTTCCGTAATGAAATGTCGGTTAAACCCCGTTTATTTCACTGTCATCGTTCCGGGGTTATGAGTTATATACATTGTGTGTAAAACATATATTTTGCACGTCTTAAACGCAAGTTTGTTGTCCAGTTTTATACAGAGTAACAACGGTGCGCTGACCAGTACTACGCTGTGATAGTTTGGAGCTTTTGACTTAATATTTGCATTTTTGTTCAATTCCAAAATTGATTCCTGATAAAATTCTTCGAAAAAGGTGAAGTATTGAATAACAAAACAAAAATTGATTATGGGCTGGATATTTAAAAAACAGAACAAATAGTGTAACAAGAAGTATATTGTATAATATTTGAAATAAACCATAACAGAAACAAATCAGAAAATAATTTTATTCTCTTTCTTTCACACTATATACTGATTTTTTTGTAAGTTGGGTGATCAAATGTTTCTATTATTTATATTTCTAGCTTCCTACAATTACTATTAAAAAAATAAAAACGTTTGTTTGGTGAATATGAAATATACATTCAATTAATGTTTTGCAAATTCGTTAGTCGGTATTACCAATTTGATTACAAGTGTAATCGCATACAAAATTTCAATTGCGTCTCCGAATTTATTTATTGAAATTGATTTTGATATCCTGTTCCCGTTCTGGTTTGGTGGCACGACAATAGGGGATGATTCCACAATTTTTCCGTTGTCTGCTTCTCAAGTTCCTATCAAGAACTCTCAGAAAGGATATCTGCAACTTTGTTGTGTGTTTACTTTCTAAATCGTCAAAGGGGTTTCTTTGCGTCTGCATTAACGATATTTTGCGATATTATTCTACGGCAATTTAGCTTATTAAATCTATACCAAAAACAACAATGCATGTTTCAAAAAATTCTTTATGAAAAAATGAGCCAGAACTGTGAGCGCAATTTTCGTAACAAAATGAAACCATGGAGCAGGAATGATTAGACTTATTTGATAATGGGCGGCAAACCGTGTTCAGAAGGTATTTTCACCGCCCAGATTTGAATAATAAATTATTTCTTATAAAACATTGTGCAGGACATTGTTGATTTGATATGAGGCGAAAGTTATTTTCTTTTTCCAAAGTTGTTGGAATTTACGGCCACTACTGGCTACACTTTGTAGAAATTTATTTTGCCACAGCTATTGCTGTTGCCATGCAGTTTAAAAAATTGCACATACGTTGCCCCAAGCAAACATGACCTTCGATGTGTGATATAGTCTGAAAATATCTTTGCACACACTCGCCCTCAACCCCTTAAAGATTTTGCAAGTTGTGTATTTATATTTGACAACTTTGCGTCAAGCTGTGTTGCGGTCGAATGATAAAATATTTTGCATATGATGAGCCGATTCATTTTTAATATTGTCGCTCCAACAAGCCATAAGTGTAATTGGTATTTTTATAATATATATTGCATTTCTATCTCAGATGATACTTCAAGACTGACTTAAAAAGATTGTATTCCTCTGGTACATGTTCCTATATTCCTTTTGCATTATGGATTCATTGTCATTGTAATTTAAATGTGATACTTTTGCGCAGTTTATATCACATGCAAGTATGATGCTATGAGTATTTTATGGTCAGTCTTGACAAACTGTCTATCCAACACCGCACCTGTCCACTTGTTATATTCCGGGGGTAGTACGCCTACTTAGTATAGGCTTTGCACGATCATAGGCTTTTTCATTTTCGTGATGAGTTTGAATTGTCAAATACTTCAATAGTTCCAAAACTGAATAGCTGAATACTAGAAGGGGACATATACTACATATATATATATAACCACAGCATTCACAATATTATTTACGCATTTGGGTATACGAGTGCACTAAATTAAATAAATATAATCAAGAACATTTTGTAGTTTTTATTCATGCGTTTCGATTTTAGTAATTTCTTCACAAATGTGTGCCCAGTTAGAAAAGTTTTGAATTGTATCAAATATTCAAAATTATATACGTTTTAATACTGCAATTCCCGATTAAAGCTAATAACATAGCGCGTGTTTTACTACGTTTAGATTGACTTAAGTAATATACTGTTTCGCTATGAAAGATGTACAGATACAAAAACTGATTTTTTAAATTGGTCCATAACTGCTCATTACAGACGTAAGATGCTAGCCCAAACGACAAATTGTTCTTAAATTATGTTGAGAAATACAAACTTTTCTTAACACGAAAGTGTACAGGTTTCCAAAAAATCTTGTTGTTTGAATTCAACTTGGATTGCGATTTTCTCACATAAAATTCAAAGAAAAAGTAATAATCCCACATTTTTTGTCCGTTCATTGCACAGATCCCAGGACGTCGAGCAGTGCCAAAATTAAGCTGTGAAAAACATTTCGAATCGGGGTAGGCAAATTTGGAAATCTGCAACTCGTCCTTGTGGGTGCGGATTTTCTATTAATTTTTTAGGTTTCTTTGGGCTATATACAAAATTATGTATCAGAAGTCAATGCGTGCAGCAAAAAAGCTACATTTCTCGTACCACCTTTTTTCTTTACGGCATAAGCTCTAATGCGTGCAGCAAAAATTCTACATTTCTTTTTACAAATCCGTTTGATAATTACAAATTGGTTAGGAAAAGGCTTAGCTAAGTGTCTGAAATCGTGGAACTATGGTTTATTCATTACTTAATGATTTCGGAATATTAAATTATATCTGGAGTCTGTTTTCTAACATACTCACCTGAACCAATAACCTGCATTCAGGCAATTCAAAACAATGACCAAGTAATGACAATCGTAGTCCCTGATATCCACAAATTATTAAGGGTACGCGTTGTTGGATGGCTATCTGTACATGGATTATGTGACAATAACTGCGATAAGAAACAAATCGCGTGAGTAACCGAAGGTCGAAGTTCTATATTTTTGTGATTCACTGAGTATTAAGATCACGTTGTCGCAATCTTTATGATAACGACTTACAGCGGCGTTTCAACAATATTCTATGCGGTACAAACATGTATGGTGGCTCAAAAGAATGCATATATGTATGCCAGCATTAATTTTAGTGAACTCATCGGTAAAATGGACGTTGTATCGCTACAAAATACGACACCTTTCAAATTCATCCATAGTATCACGGGTAACAACAAGACCTGTCAATCTTGATGTGTTTTTTAACTACGTTTGGATCGGCATGCGCCCATCTTCACTCACAGAACCCATAGTAATTGGTTGCACTGCATTACTTTTTTTTCCTTCAGGCACAATACAGTATGCTTTGGATTTCCGACAGTTGAGCCAAGTATATCTTCCTATTTTAGTATTAAAATCACTTCTGGGTGAACAATGTTTATTGGAAAGCCATTGCCAGGGCTAATAGTATGCGCTCATAAGTTTTTCCTTTCCTCAGCGACTGTTTCCTCTGTAGGGGCGTGTGTACAAATCAAAGTTATATAAAATATTTTAACGCTGTTTGTGATTGGAAGGTTCTTTTCATGTGTTTCCACTGTCAGCGGAAATCATATTAATATACCAACCCTGTTTACCGCTTTAATAAATTAGCTTTAATCAGAATTTTATAAAATTTTGCACAAATAGTTTGTCAAAGCATCAGTAGAAAATATGTCGTCCTGGCCACCATTTCTGATGACGTCCGGTGTAATTATTTATGAGAATCAACCCGTAATTCTTCCAACTGTCCATAAATGGACCTTTCTTTAAACAGACATTAAATAGGGCTTTAATAGGACTTACTAACGACTGAATATAATATTTGTGCCTATAGAATAAAAGTTGGACTCAATCGGCGAAAATGAACAAGAATTGGCATGTTTTTCAGGAATTTTGGTTTCAGCTTAGAAGAGAATAGATTGATCTGGCAAATCGACAAAATTATTAAGAGTAGTAAAAGTTGATTGAAGACAAGAGCACTTAAACTGAAAGTTTTAATTTTAAAGTCTTTTTAATTTCCTCCCGTAACATCTTCGAAGTTAAAAATAAAATTGCAATACAATCTATAAAAAAATATCATAAATCTCTACACCACTATTCGCTAGGATCATTGGAAAATGTCAAATGCGTCACTGAGCATGGCTATTTCAGTTCCTTAATATAGAAGCGTCATAAGACATCCTCAGTTATTAAGACTAAGTGCATCTAGTGATTAATTGGTTATGGCCTGAATTGGATGCAACTATACCAGCGATATGTGGTTTCAACAAGATAGCGCTACATGCCGCACAACCAGTGTGGCAATAGCTCTTCTTAATAAACCACACCACCACTCGACACAGGGAAGTAAACTGGCTACCATGATCGTGCAGCTTGACGCATTTGGATTTTTACTGTCAGCAAGTAAAAAACAATTCACCAACTGAAGGACGAAATGATAAACCATAATGACGAGAATGGGGAACAACTATGTAGAGATGCCATTAAAGCTTTTGATCTAGTCGATGTTATCTTTCGCCTATAGTTCCAAATAGCATAATTCAATAAAAATTTAATATTATTGTTTATAAATTACGCAAATTCAATAAAAAATCAACATTATTTTTTACGAATTGCGTTGTGTTATTACTATTGTCTGATAATATCGGTCCTTCTTATCGAAACATCCACATATCTACACTATTTGTTATAAAGCAATTTCGAATATTATGATAATTAAAAATTTATTAGCCACCATTGTTTGTTTTCAATTGACTACTTTTTCGTCTGGTTTATTATCATTTTTGACATGGTTAATTAAAAATATTGCATTAGAAATAAAAACCTATAGTTAAAAGAGTCACAATTTTAATCGGCTTATATTTTCTGAACATCAGTCGGACATTCTGATTTTCAAAAATCCTTTCTTTGTGAATTTCAAGGGAAAAAAATCAGCAACCTTGCTATACTGTAGACCACATATAAAGTTACATAACTGTAGTAATAAACTGCGCTAATATCTAATTATTGCAGTAACTCCGATTAAGTTCATTTCATACTTGAAATCGATGTAGCATGTACTGTAGTCAAACACATTTGTTACTGAAAAAAAAGAAAACTTTATTTAACCTTAGTTGATATATATTAAAAATGGATGCAGGTGCAGATGGGCTAAAATGTAGTTTGTGTGAATAATAGCGAGTAAAATGTCTTTCATTTTACTATGGAGAAATAAAAGATTTGCTGACTCTAATTCCAAAAAATAGTAAACTTAGTTGAAACGATGACAAAAAAGTGTAATTTAAGTGAATTTAACAATTTTACTGAATTTGATATCGTATTGCGTCGTTTGTACTGTAGATTCTATAACACTAAATTCGTTATTCGTTTCAATTTGATTTAAATGAAATATATATTGAACACAGGTAGATAAGCTGTTGCTGCTAGTGAAAATGTACTTAATATAAGTTCGTGTTTTACTAAAATGTAGTACGATCAATATTTAAGTCTTGTTTCGCCTTTAATTTGAGTATAATTATACTAAAAGAAAAATGTGTATTGAATACACATACATATAATGTGTATTTTTAAATAGAGTATAATTATACTAAAATGAAATACAATTCCTTCCAGAAAGTATGCAAAACAGTTGCATACAAGATCAAACTTTCTTGATTTTAGTTCCCTTTAAGTTAAAATTGCTTCTAAAATCAAAAAGATAAGTAGGAATTTGCTTACTTGGGTTCGTGATGCCCTAGAATGAAGTAACGTTAAACTCAAAAGTATTACAGTTGTACTTGGAATTGAACTAAGTATAGTGCGCATTCAACATATTTTTGCCTTAAAATTTTGAAATTTGAATTTTTCAAAAACGTAAATTTATAAATGTCATATATACAGCAAACTTTTCTTTAATGTTAGTGTAATTATACCTGGACTGAAGAAGACTATTCCAGGAAATTTACGTAATTATTTTAAGAACATGCTCAAATCGGGTAAAATTCAGTTAATCTAAGTTTCACATACTTGTCTCAACTAAACATTTGTTAGCAATGAGTAGTTTTGGTATACTTATTTTGGTATGTTTTCAACCCAAATTTAGCACGAGCTTTTTTTGTACCGCATTCCGCTTTGAGGAACAATGACGGCTTCAAACAGGTAGAAATTTTGATGAAGTCAGTCAAGTTACATTTAAAAAGTGTATTTGAACATGTTGACATCAATTTTGACACTAATCATAACTCCGGTAATCCTTTAATTCTTCAACAGGACCCTGTTGGCCAACAATTGCAATGTGTACACTTTGACATATGTATTTCCTTTTGAAGTGCGATTCGTATACACGCGTTTTCTGTATTTACCGGTTAGCATGACAACAAACAAGACAATAACAAACATTATCACAAATTTACGGCTATAAATAATGCATTACACATCAAACACGTTGACCAAACTGCGCATGTCTCAAGTGAATGGCACAGAATAGAAATGACCCACCAAACTACTATACACCCATCGCTAATGCAGGGACACCTGTCTCTGCGTGTGTAATACTGGTACACGGCATTTCAAAACAAATGCACGGATGGAATACGCAGATAAACATAAAGAAAAATATCAAAAAGGGACACAACTAAGGCTGCCAGGTTTAAGGAATTATCGTTTATTGAGATTAGTTATAATTTGCACTTGGGGAAGTAGTACAAATTAGCTGGCACAAGGCTGCCAAATTTTTGTGTCCAAAGAAGTGATCAATATAATAGATATCAGCAGAAAGCTTACGTTCACAAATGTCCAAATAAGTCGGCTAACGGACATTTTGTTTTTAATCAATATTAGAAACTTCCACAATAATGGCGACAAATCTTTAGATCCAGAGTCGAGAAAGTGAACATTGGTGAAAAGTTCGCTTTACTAAACGTTCAAAAGGTCTCACTTTCCATGGGGTCATGGGGGAATCAGCATAAAAAACTGAAAGCTACCTTGAAGTAGAAACAAAGTTTTAGTAAAAAGGTCGATAAAAGACGTATCATTAAATTTAGTATCAATCGCTCGTTTGTATTATAAATAAGTATTTTCGTTCCTGTCCAACACTATTCTTACTTTGTAATTTTTCATTGGTATGATCAATGTGGTCACAATTCTATGGTAATTCAGAATTGTTCGTTTTATGTTCGAGTCGGTTCGGAAAATTTTGTTAAATTTTTTATCGGACTAAAAAAGATGCAAGTGAACTTCAAAAATGTCACATTGATATAGATACAGCTTTGATATTATTATTAAACGTTTATTCTCTTTGCGGTCACGAATTTCCTAAGGGGACGAGTAATATATATGGTCGTTAAAACTTTTGAATTCACGGAATGGAGCATATTTCACATTTAATTGTGATCATATTTTGCAAAAGTTAAATTAAATTTATAACATTAAGGTGAAGTTTTTATATCGTGGTTAACCGGTCAACATTTCCACATTTCGTTAAGCATTATAAGGCAATGCATTGCACCAAAATATAGCCCACTTCTGCTGTCCAATTAGAAATTACGGGGGAAAGGCTGAACTTCTGCAAACTGCTAAATTTTATGGAAGGCAAGAGAAGTGGTTGGTAAAAAAATTCATTTCCTTCTCAGACTTAAATTTATCAGACCATCTATGCGTACCAAGTTGTATTGTGTTTAGCGATATTGAGTGAAATAAGTAAGCCAAAGAGTATGTGACTTAAATGAGACAGGCCAATGTGACCCTGGCAACGATCTGGCATGCCTAATTGCCACCAAACAAAATTAATGGCTAGCATAAAAAACGTGCAGAAATGATATATGACTTTTAAAATACGAAATTACAATAGAGCATGAATGGGCTATTGTAATCACATAGCGTGAAAAAAACGACCAGACATAAATGAATGTGGACGTCATCGTGCGTTTTAAGCGTTTTAACATTTTTGCATCGAACATCCCTAAACTTTTTCATTCGTCTGGTTTAAACGTCAGCGATTGTACGAAAATAAGGATAACGTGGCTGGCAAACGTCAAAAGAATGAAAAGTAAAAATTAGAAGGCGAAACATAACAATAACATGAATTAAAGTGGGAGTAGGAGGAGAGTTTAAAAAGTCTAAAATGCACGTTCAAAAATAAAGTAATTTACAAATAATATTTTTGCCATTTTCAGCAATCTTTCCGATAAATCTGTACCCTTGCCAAATTACTTTGAGAATTTCCTGTGGTTTGTTGAGACGTTTATAATTTATGCAACCACAATAATGTTATCGTCGTAGTTGGTTTGTTTTTTTCACTTTTTTCATTCGACTGATTTAAACGTCGGCTATCGTATGAAAATAAGGATAACGTGGTTGGTAAACGTCAAAAGAATGAAAGTTAATAAGTGGAAGGCGAAACATAACAATAACATGAATTTAAGTGGGAGTAGGAGGACTAAAAATAAAATTCACACTCAAAAAAACATAAACTATAAATATTTTTATTGTTTTCAGCAATCTTTCGACAATTAATCAGTACCCTTACTGTTAGGTCCTTAAGACAGAGAATTCCGTTTGGTTTGTTGAGACGTTAATTTATACAACTTCAGTAACGTCATGCGAGTGTGGGTTTGTGGTTGCTTTGTTTTTGTTCATCTTTTATACAATATCTACGCTTGTATATTTTTCCAGTTATCCTGGCTTGTGGTATGAAAAATTAGAAATAAGACGATTTGTGCGAATTTTCTTCAAAATGCTATTAGCAGCTTGTTAATTTAAAATCGAAACATATTTTACAATTTCGATCCACTGTTTTTTTTTTTAATTTTTGATTATTTTTCGATTATTTAAATAACGCGACTTTACACGGTAAACCCACATATCGATTATTCTGTGTCAAACTTCCTTCTATATGATTAACCATTTCAGTATAAAAATTCTATTTATTATTTTGTTATTTTCTGCATGAAAATATATCGCGTGTCTTCCGACTTTTTCGAGCGTCAACTCCCGTCATTCGACGTCGACGGCAGAGAACATTATTTTCGCATGAAAGTATCACCAAAAACAACGGTACCGCAGTCAACAACAACAATAACGAAATAAATATTTATAAAAACGACAACAATAATGGCAAAATACCCCAACGAACCGTGCCGCCAACAGCAACATCCCAACACATTAGACAGTGAGCGAGTGCTTGGACCAAATGTCAGTAAGAAACTGAATTAAATTCAATTAAACTCACTATCCAAGAGCACTGATTGTATGTCTCGTCGCGTGTAGTCGAACTCTAGTCTCTTGACACCCGAACTCATAACCATACCCACAGCACCGTGCATTCATTCATATATACATACATATGTAAACACATAATCGTGAGTACGTGAATTCTCAGTCAACCAGCCATAGAACTATATGAAATTACAACAACAATGAACATCGCAATTGCTATAAAGCTCCTTTTTAACATTAGCGATTCCGGGTCATGGTTGCCAATTTAGGTTACATAAATTAAGCGATTTTTATAAACCTAGACTTGAAATCCTTTTTTATTATCTAATGAAATAACCGTTCCATGGGGCTAGTAATAACTAGTGGGGGAGGGAACCATATAGTTTCTCAATCCCACCGTATGTTTGGAATCCCAACCAATAGTGATTTTGTCACGGCGATCTTATGGGGTTTCATCCCGCTGCCTCCAGCTCAACAAGGGTTTAGGAATATACACAGCCTATTTTGAATTGCGTTAATCGGGAACTATTTTTGCGTTTCAGAGTTTCAAGTTATTATTTTTTTTAAGTAATGTTTTTATCGTGAAAATAATTAGTAAGTAGTATAATCATAATACAATCAATTCAAACATATTAGGAAAGTGCAGAGTATTGTTCTTTAAATAGCTCGTCTGAATAACTTTAAAGTTTGTTCTATTTGAAGCATCTGCATGCTGTGCGCCATGATGGTTAGATGTTATGTCACGGGACTCCCATGCATATGATCGCGGGTTCGAGCCCCGACAGAACCATCTAGCATTATTTAGGCGGTAGTCACCTCGGTGTGTCCGATAAACACTTTGAATAGCCGAGTAATCGGCAAACCTAGTAAACTCTTCTTAAATTGACGTTAGGAGTCATCATTTAGCTGTAGGTCTCATTAGTGAGTCTAAAAATATAATGTTGGAATCACTCTGAAGTTCTCCTATATCTCATTCATTGGATGCAGGGGACTTTTTTTGAAGCATTAGCATATTGTCAATATTGTACCAAATATGTGCCTCTGTAACATGGTGCGCTTTTCTCAGTGGGGGATTTAAAAAAAACCCTGTTTCAACAAAATATGACACAAAAACTGTTGGAGAGTTTAACTTAAACCCTGAGGTAGGGTTCTATTGGTGTTGTGCGACTGTACAGTGGATCGAAAAGGGGGACAACCCTATGATTAGATTGCTCTTCGGAAAGACTAAAAAGAACATGCGTAAATGTACAAGTTATCGCTTACAGAAACGATTTACTAGTTTTTCTCAGTTTTCTCACAAGAAAAGGGATAACTGAATGCCAATTTGGTCCGAAAAACATGTTTTGCTTAGAACATGCAATAATCGCTACAGCAGCCTTTTGGAGGCCGAAAATAATAAAAGGATTTTCTATAATATACGAATATTATGTATACTTGAACAACTTATTCCGGCATTGTCAAAAAAGTAATGATACATTTTCATCAAAAATAAACTATACTACTTTTCATGAAATTAGGGGTTAGGCTTCTTTCATATTTCGCGCCCAACGAAATTAGATGAAATTAGAAAAGTGTGTCCATATTTTTTCAAAAGTCGGGATATTGTTGTTCTATGTACTGAACTATCGGGTTGAAATTTCTTCATGGGAGATTACACAGCTGGTGGTGCAAAATTTGTCGCAGAATAGATGTATGCAATTCGAAATGTACTGCTGATATTCGATAACACTATATTTCTAAGTTTGAGGAAAATGTTTTTCGAATTTTTTTCTCGCTTTGTGGAGATCTGTTAACACACGGTGTTTACAAATTATTATCCGAAAGATAATTCACAACTTTCTCAAAACAAGGCGTATGCTTTATACTACTGAGATATCTAACTGAGATCTGCTAATACACGGTGTTTAAAAATTATTATCCAAAAGATTGTTCACAACCCTCTCAAAACAAGGCGTATGCTTTATACTACCGATATATCGTCGTTTAAAAGCTGATCTAGAATAAACGGCGCTACCTACGATATGTTACTTATTTTAAAGGAATAGGCGACAGTAGCATGGAACATAACAACTTCAGACATATCTGGTAAGTCGCAAAGGGAAATTTGTTCATTTTATTAACCCACCTACTTGGGAGGTATTACTGCATAATGATTTAAGTCTAGGTGGGAACAACTACACCAAATTCACAACAGAAAAAAAGTAAAGAAAATCATAGCAGATTCGCAAGTTGCATTATGCTCACAAAATATTGAGAAAACATAACTTGAGTTCGTTCAAATCGGCCAATTATGTATGAGAGGCACTAGAACAAGCGGAATAGACTCATCCAGTTTCATCCCTTGGGAAAAATTCCAAGTATGTAAGTTTTAGCACTGCATGAAAGCATTCGTATTCGATATGCTCCCATGTTAAACAATTGTAACTCAAGCATTCGAACAGATACAGTTCATCGCACATTATTGCAATGCTAAAAAATATCCATAAAAATAACAAAATATAGACAATTTTAGAAACTCCATATCTCGGAATGCAAACACTAAAATTACTCAATTTTTGAAGTTTACTAAGGGGAATGAAGAAAGTGGTAAACATTTTCTATTGCAGAACTAATTTTACTAAAGGTGTGCTGTTTTATTATGAACTTATTACGGGTGGATGAAAGACACCAACCAATCGGTAAAGACGTGGTTATTTATTTATTTCTGGCTTGTAATTTAAAGCCTTCCGGCCGACCGGTTATTCGCCTTTTTTTCCAAATTTTCTTATACATTATAATGCAATACAATTTGACAGAATTTAAGTTATTGCTACCTATGAACTAGAGATTACAGGGAAAAGTTAATTTCGTTAAATCGGACAAATTGTAGTTGAAATACTAGAAGGTATGTAAAATTAAGTTTGTGCACTTTTCTATCTTTTCTTTTTGATGCCAGATTTTAAAAATGACTGATTCTTCACTCAAAATATTGCAGTTCAGTTTTTAGGACCTCATCTGTGAAGGATTTTCCATTCAAAAATGAAAATCATGAGTTGGATGTGACATCATCTCCCATCAAAAGTTCCAATATGCAAAAGTTCTAATATCACATCTTTACAAGATGGCGAAAATGTTTCTTTTCTGCCTCCACGTTCACAATGCGATTTAAAAGTAAATAGGTCACTGAAGATTTTGTGACATGTCGCAAATGGAAGCTTGAAATATCATCTGTATAACCGTATAATACACAATTGAATTTGCTAGTCTAAAGCTTTTCATTTGTAGTAAAGGTCATAAAGGTGAAAAACCCCGAAATTACTTTATTACTAACCCTATTATTTTAATTTGATCCGCGATTTTTCGAAGATTGAGATTTTTAGAAAAATTGTTGTATAAAACAGGAGCCAAACACAGGCCGTTTTTAAGAAATTGAAAGTTTCCTTTTTTTAAAGCTTAACGTCACAAAATTTGTAACCGGTTTAGCTTCACCAAATACATGCCCAGAGTCCTAAAAAAAGATTAAATTGCAAGAAGAGTACAATCGTTATTTATAGCATATTTAGATTAAATGAAAACTTTTCCGAGTTAAATGAACCCCTTTTCAATTAATAAACTGAACGAGACTTTTTAAAACAAACAGCATTTTTGAAAAAAAAAAAAAATGAAATAAAATAAAATAAGAAGGAGCGAAACATAGTCTTACCAAAATAGGTTGGGAAAGTATATGGCAATAGTAGTCGTTACCATCAAAAGCTTATTTATAGCATATTTAGATTAAATGAAAACTTTTCCGAGTTAAATGAACCCCTTTTCAATTAATAAACTGAACGAAACTTTTTAAAACAAACAGCATTTTTGAAAAAAAAAAAAAAAATGAAATAAAATAAAATAAGAAGGAGCGAAACATAGTCTTATCAAAATAGGTTGGGAAAGTATATCGCAATAGTAGTCGTTACCATTAAAAGCTTATTGAATATGCTTCGGGACTTAACTAAAATTTCCCATTCCTAGTAATTCAAGTTAACTGCCGTACAAGTTGCAGAAGCAAATAAATAACATGAACTACCCAACCGACGAAGTTTTGTTGAATGGAATGTTTTTTTTTATATCGAACTAAACAAACACCACTTCTAATCTCTATATTTATACAATATTCATTTGTCATATAACTAAAATATATGTATTGGTCTATGATATTTAAAATACTGTCTTCTGTGTTCGGTGGTCATGTCAATCAATATATATCAACATAAGTTAAATTGTTGTTCGAACTTCGTATCCAATTTCGGAATTAGCAATGAAAATTTAAATAATTTGTTTTAAAAAACAATTCAGAAAATAATATCCGAATAAATTTCAATTGCCCAAAGCCAAGCCATCTGTTTATGGCAGACGAACACAAACACACACAGTTTAAGTTTTGTGTTTAAATTTTGAAACGCAACTCATAAAAGCGCCATCTAGTTCTCGTTTATGTCATTTCGTTTCGAACAAAAATGTAGTTGAAGCACAGCGAATTACAGACAGAGATCGAATTTATCTCCAGAATGAATTTTGTAGAAATCAGCTTTTATTTCTTCAAAATGAAGGGTTTAAATTAATATATAAGAAAAATAATCTTGCACATATAGTGATATTTGTAAACAAATATTAAGCATTTGCCAGCAGATGTTTTCAGATTTATCTAATAATATCAGCGCCAATTTTACTTAATTTCGATTTTATCCAGGAACTTTGAAGTTGCACAGCAATTTTGATTTGGCAAAGCAAATAGTTGAATACCCGTACTTTTTAAATTGCAATGGTATCGAAAGGAAACAAGTACCTTGATAATATTGAATATAAAGATAAATTTGACAAATTTAGCGTCATTTCTGGAAGATCGAATAAATCGGAACTAATTACACAGCAAAGGTTGTAAGCCAGAAATAACAGCTAGGCTGCAGGATTCTATAATTAAATTACAAGCTACAATTGAAAGTGGAAATTAGTCTTCACTTTATTTACATATACAAAGTAATCTACTTCGTTAGAGGCTTTACAATTCAATTGTTCATCGTGTACATCACGATATTAATTGGTAATGGTACTCAGCAACATTGGAAAGAGCTGCAAAATTATTTATTGGTATTAGATTACTAAGACTGTAAGAACATAATTTTTGACAATGGAAAGATGCGAGCAACTTTGCATGTCTTAAAAAAATTGACGTAGTAAAATGCGTATCAAAAACGTATTAAGTGATTAGAAATGTAAATTTACTCCAGCAAAAGCTTCAAAAACATCTTCAAAGATTCCATCGAATGAAAAAAGAGTGCCCCCGTGTTTTTTTTTTTAATTTCTCGTTTTGCAATTTTATGCGTTTCCTACTATCATATCCATGCATTTCGGTAAAGTTTGTCAAATATCAAAAATTTGAAGTATCAAAAATCTGGAAAATTTGTCAAATCACATAAGAAATCCCATTTTTAACAATCCGAAGCCCCAATATCATACTGCAATAAGATCACCCGATGCCATATTTTTGCCGACTTTTGGTAACACTACATCATCAATATCTAGTAAACTTCAATCGGGGTTGTCATCTTATCCCGTTCAATAGTTCTAATAAACGGTCTGTTTACAAAAGATAGGAACACGCTCAGAAATATATTAAATTGTATTAAATTTTGTGTCACAATTAAGCTTAAAAATTGTGCAGCTGAAATATGTAAAATTTTTTGCGGGTGTGCAATATTAAGGTTAAGGAAATCGAATGTGAAGATTCTGGGATTAGTGAAGAAACAATCAATGCAATGTCTTGACGAAATGTAAACAACCAAGTTGATGCCCGCCACACAGACGCGCTTGTACGTGTGAGTGCGAAAAAAGTAAATAATAGCAAAATAACAAAATATTACGATGAAAAAGAGAGAGTGGTGTTGGTATTGTTATGGTTAGTTCGATGAAAGGTGAAGGATGATAATCGGGTTGTTTGAAAAGGCAAGTGTATTTAACGAATTCACTTAAAATTTTGTTAACCGTCACATATTGTTTTCGCTCCTGCCAAGTTCGGTTAAAAAATTTCTTTTGACTCCTTTGGTGTTTGAATGTTTTCTGAAGTGAAATTTAATGAATATTTCCATTGTAATTTTGAGTCGTTGACCTATCGGACATAGTTCGCTATGAGGAGAATATTTGCCCTATATAGTCCTTTTTAATTAATTTTGAGAATTTTTACAATTGTTTTATTTTAAAGACTAGAAATTTTCTTTATTTTCTGCCGTAACCTAGGATTTTTATACAAATTTCGTTAACTGTTGCTTGAAATTACACAATTTCTGGAAAGGTTTAGGATTTTGGTTATAGTTTTGAATGTTACAGGTAATCCGATTTTTTTTTTAAAATTGGAGAAAGTACTAGAGCGAAGTAAATGAATGGTGCTCCCATATCGGTGTTCAATGTTTCGATTTAGTAATGCATATTGATTAAAAACGATAATTGTCTTACTTTAGATTTCAGAATCTAAAATTCAAGACATTTCTCTTACAAACTTTACGAAAGTATCTCAGTGTATAAAACATAAATAAATTTTTATATATTTTAAGAAAAGCGGTAATTCTAGTTAGGAGTTATAGTATACTTCAGAAAGCATGTGAACGTTCAAATCGTCATAAACCAAGTCTTACTGGACATGTTTGTATTACTCCAAATTAAAGCTGTAATGGGTTGCTGCGTGTGAGACTGATTGTTGAAATGTTCTACAACGATATTTCTCGTATAATTTCGCTGCAGAAAAGCAGCACTAAACTCAAATTTTGTCAAAGTTGTAAAAAATCGTAACACACAACACTTTTTTATGCTTAGCCGTGAATTTACAAAAATGTCACTGGCGTTTAGTTTGTAGTTTATTTTTAACATTTGTGTTTTCACCATTTTTCTTGTAATTTTAGTGTATTTCTTTGCCCTTTTCGATTTTTTTACTTTAGCACAAATTGTTATTGCTGGCTTCTGGCAACACTGTTTGCCAATTGCGTGAGCCAGAGTGCAACATGCAACACGTCTGCTTCAACTTGTCAAGAACTTTGCCTACTTGCTTTGACGCATTGGTGGGTTGACACCAGCTGTGAAAGAGAAGACAACCCCAGATTTAGTTTCAAACGAAGGGAAGCAGGTTGCTCGCGCCGCTGTGAACATCGGAACCACAAAATATTGTTTTACGTAAATCGCGAAGAAAAGATCAAGAAGCGCTCTCGCGGACTTCGCGGATTCTACTAGCACATGAAATACAAGAGAAAAATAATAATAATTCGCAAGTATATAAATATTTGTGAGCAATAAAAAGGTCAATCAAAAAGGTCAGTTACAGACCCAACAGCAGTGTGACCGATGCTTATGATGTTATTCATTTTGTTAGTTAAGAGGTTCAACGATTTTAAGTTAATAATTTTTGAACCACAAAGAATCATCTTAAATCTACCTTGTTATACAGTATAAAGTGCTCTAAAGACAACTTTTGCATTAACTTCGAAAAATGGTTGTGATAAACGATGAAGCATGTGATCTGATTTTGATAAATTATAATTGTTTTATAAGGATGAAACTGTTACTGATGTGAAGGTGAATATTTGACACATTTTTACTATAAATATAAATGGAATATCTGAGTCTGTGGACACCCGTCGACGTTATTATGATTATTATTTTTTGAATCAAAAAAATGCGTTGAATGGCATTCTTGAAAATTTTCAGGAGTTTATCATGATGATAATGTCATCGGTGCCTTCCGATTGAGCCTGTTCTACACGCACTCAGTTGAATATTGTGATTGCACTATGATGCACCGCAGAGTTTTCTTCTACTCCACTAGTCAGAATACGTGTGCTTTAAAACTCCTAACCTAAGTGTTATAGGTTAGATCTACAGTCCGAAAGATCAAAAAGTCAAACTTCTGAATTCGACTTGCCCTCCTTAATAAAATACGATTTTTTGAACGCAAATATTTATTTATCATTTATTCATTTGTAGCTGTAGGGCATGTAGATATGTGTATAAAAGGGCCGCAAAATTTTGAACAACGCAAGTTACGAATATGTGAAATCTTTTTTCGATGACTCCTTTTGAGTAAAATACGAATTATCTACAAGAAAATCATGACCTTAGTATACTGGTGTAAAGGAATTTGGAAAGTGAAATACGAATTTTTTTCTAATGCCGGTACACAATTAACAAAAAAAAAAAAAAAAAAAAATAAATTGTAATCAACAAATACATATATCATGTAAAAAATTTTTAATTAAAAAAAACTTAATATATCTATGACTAAGGCGAGACAACCATCCGGTATTAATATTTACATTCAAAGGAATCGAAAAGTAAATACATTTGTAATTTATTTACTGCAAATACTATATACCAAAAAGCGTTAATGTTTTAAAAATATTAACTGCTCTCACGAATTTGTTTAAATGAATGAATGACTGTTTTATGAAATTAAATTCTCAAACCGATTCTTACAGAGGAATGTTTTTCTTATACGTACTCTGTAAGCTAATAATATTGTGATCGACTTTTTAATGAATTGTAAGTGTAAAATAATTGTTCCTACAATTGTGCCACAATAATATAGAGACAATGACAGAAGACAATGTAACCGATTTCTAAAGAGAAAATGTAAATTATGTTAATTTTTCGCAAAAACTCGTAGAAGAGAGCTGAATTATAAGAGATTTATATATTTCGCAGCTCTGACGTTCCAAACAATGGCAAAAAAGTTAATAGAGTAGATTGTACTAAAATAAATACAGTGGGACAGCGGTAAGAGATTTTCCTGACTTACAACAGCTATTACCTAATTGGCAAGAACGTTTCAAATTGAGATAGCTCTAAATATTTTCTGGTTGCCTGCCTTTGAGAACTATATCTCAGCTAATACTGTGTAGTCTTCACAATTGCCACTACTACTCATTTCATTTACAAGCAAGTAACATGTGGAAAATTGTTGTCAAAAGCAGACATTTACATTTTATTCAATAGAGGATGTTGGGCGTTTGGAAGTTCTATCTAGCTAAACTTATTTTTCTATGGAGTAGTGTCCAAAGCAAGTAATTTTGTTTGGTTTTGTATTCTGCTTCATTAGCGCCGGCTGGTTATGGAATTGTTGAACATTCCTTTTTTCGAGTTTAAAGTTATTTTCAAAGATAAAAATTTTTTAGCCAAGAAATCGCCAATTATTAGACTTCAGTCTGTTTATATTGAAATTTATAAAATACAAAAACCTAACATTTTACACTTTACCAAATAACCTCATAGGTTATGTAGATTCTAACGTGACTCCTAAGAAGTCATAAAACGGCCCGTTATGTTACGGTAATGAACAAACTACTAAAGATTACCCAACAGGGCAAAGCACCCCATGGTGCTTAAAACGAAACTAACGGTATGAGTTTCTTTTTACGAATCATCAAACATTTTTTGAAACACACTTTCCAATTTCTAGTATTTGTATATTAATAAGGGGTTCAAACGTCGTTTCATGAAAGGCATATGAAGGATAGAATATGGTCATACTGTTAAAGTTTCTTGGACTGGCAAATTGTTTGTACTAAATAATTAAGAAGTCGTTTGGAATCTCTCATTTTCTTAAACATTCGCTAAGTTCCTTTCAAATCTGCGAATTTTCTACCAAAGATATTTCTCAATTTCTTGTGTAAATCCAAATAAATAATCTTCTACTATACTATGTACTCTTATTTAAACCAGACACGGTAGATACTTTCTTTTGCAAAATACATTAAAAATCGTATCTCAAGCTGGGGAAAAACGTTTTGGACAAAAGACTTAGTATATTAAATCTAGAGAAATTTTCTACACATAAAACCTTCGTCAAACTTTATTCTAAAACAGAAAATAGGGAGCTGGTACACCCATTCAAATAAGCAATAGTATTTTATGATGCAAATTCCAGTATTACATCAAATTTTCTGTAATTATAGCAAATATATATGTTGAAATTGAGAGTGGAAAGGGGTTTCACAAACATTCTCGATTTCCCTACATAATT
This sequence comes from Philornis downsi, assembly GCA_019455685.1. Classification (NCBI taxonomy): domain Eukaryota; kingdom Metazoa; phylum Arthropoda; class Insecta; order Diptera; family Muscidae; genus Philornis; species Philornis downsi. The sequence goes on from JAHXMU010022077.1 coordinate 39,949, forward strand.
TTCCAGTTCATAGGAAATGCCGAATTATTACAAATTCGGGTTTTTTGATTTTGTAGTAGATATTTAAGTAGCAGGTGATTTTCTAATACAAATGTCCGTTTATAAACCTACATTCTTTTCAGCGTACATCTATCCAACTGCTCTGCAATAAATCACTTGAAACCCACTGAAACTTGTGGCTTATGGTAATGAAATTTGTCCGAATACCCAAATATTTGCTGTGTACTGTTACCTGTTTGATCCGTTAATGTCTAAACTATAATTTTGCACTTTGGGTCAATACAAAGGCTAAAGCATAATTCGTCACAATTTGAGTAAAATGACATTGGGCGATGGGCTATTTAAGCCAGTTCACATTACTAAATTTTCTGAAATGGGAATTGAATTTTTCACCATTTATTATATAATTCATCTGAATATTTACAAAAAAAAAAAAAAAAAAAAAAAAAATGTTATCAGTTATCTGTTCAATAAAATCGATGGTTTTGGAAGTTTTAATAAGTATGAAAACATTTGCTCCAAATATTTAAATGCGAAATTGTTTATGTTCACGATCTAAAACTATCTTTAAGTTTGATTTTAATTGCAAAAAGTAAATTTTCTATTCTTTTCTATTGCTAATAAAAAGGTTGTTAAATCTAAATTATATTTTATTCAAAAAAGTTGCTTAAAGTATACAAAAAAGTTGCTTAAATTGTATTTCGAGATATAATATTTTAATAGAACTTTCACAGTGTTTTGTAATATTTAACGTTATATGTTTTCAGAATCGTCTATCTTATATGTGATATATTTTTATATTCTGGTTGCTGATTATTGTAATTCTAATTTAATGCCCTTATTAACCAATCTCAGCGGAGTTGCTGTCAAACAATTGACGTTCTAAAATATCTTCTTTCGTTTGCTTTCTATTTGCCTAAGACACAGGTGAATGTCGAACGCGTAAAGATGAAAAATGGGAAATATTCCAGGAAATTATGATTATTTTACGGTACTAACAATTAATTAACACATTCGAACAAATGTGTCTATTCGAAAAAAGCACTATTAACGCTGTGACTGCAATTGCTGTTCTTTGGCGTGTTGAGTGTCTTTTTTTCATTCTTTTTCTTATACCTTCCAAAGACTCACAAGTCAGTATAATAAATAACTCCCATGGCTGAGATGGCAATCGCGGAAAAGATTTAGTTCGTCTAAATGCACCAGACCTACTTAAATTCCCACGAAACAGTGGAGTGAATGACCGAGTTTTTGATGGAACATGTGGAAACTGTAAAAACAAATTATCATTACCTGTATTTCATTCGGTGTGTAGCAACATCAAATGTTGCATTGTCCGCATTATTTTCATATACTCGTACATATTATTTCCAAATAAATTCAGCAATTCTACAAGATCAGGTCGACAGTTTTGAATTGATATAGTTGAAAATGTGAACGATATGATACCCATATTAGGCGTTTTAGTTTTTCATCTGCCCTTAATGACATGGTGACGATGGCGACAATGCCTGTAAAATGTTATGAAAAATAGCTGACATAGCAGATGAACAATAAAGCAAACAATATAGAAAAATGCAGATATAAACCTTAGTTAAAAACAAAAATTATGGTAAACGGTGTTAACAAACGAAGTGAGTTAGTAGAGTTTGTAGAAAAAAAGTGTCCAATGTGTTGCAATGTAAGTGTTCAATGTGCAATGTTTCTTGTTCACGTTTTTCTACTTCTATCTTCGAAACGTCCGATTTTTTAGATCTTTTTAAAAACAAAACAAAAAAAAAAACAAAAAAAATTAGAAAAAATAAAATTTTTAATATAAATGTATAAACAATTTAAAGGTTTTAAAAATAACTATAGCAGAATTAATTGTAATTGGTGTATTTCCAATTCTTATAAATAATAAATTGTAAAAATGTTGTAATCTAAACTTACAATAAATAACTTGGTAAAATGTTGATTACAAGTTGCAAAAAATTGCCTTGTGTTGTATAATATCTCCAAACATGTTAGATTTAGAAAAGAAAACAAAAGTTTTTCTGACCCGATTCGCATAAAATTACAATAAATAATTTGTTAAAATTTCGGTTACAAATTGGAAAATATTGCCTTGTGTTGTATAGAGATATTATGCTGGATTTAGAAAAAAGCAAAAGTTTTTCTGACCTGATTATTAAAAATATGAAATTTATTGAAGGTTTGGAGAATCTAATATTTGCCAGCATAAAAAATAAGTAAGCTGTTCGAAATAATAAGAACAATTCAATTTCATGTTGTTAGTAGTAGTTAGTAGCTGGCAACAACACTTCCATTGTGTGTTATTGCTCACCAATTCTTGGGGTATTCGAACAAATTTCGTAAACATTAGTAAAAAGTTTCAGTGGATTTAATGTGGAGGGTTCCAATGCTGTTAATATGTTTTTAACTGTTACTGTACCCTCAGGGGCTATGTTGTCGCTTAAGCGTGGTTTCAAATTCTGGGTATTTAGAGTAATATAACAAATCTTCTTAACATTGATTTTTTTTTTAAATACTAAAAAGTCTTTTCCTTTTTTGTACAGATGTTAACTATCTTATTTTGCAAATTATAGAAATTGGTTTCTCCCTAAGTGTGCAAATGTGTTCTAATTTGAATTTGACTCTACGATGCTATTTAGAAATATATATGACCGCAAGAATATAGGTATGAATATGGCCATTTGTATGTCATTCGGTAAATTTTCGCCTGCTATAACAAAATTATTCAAAAGGAACGACTTTTAGTACTAGAGTCTCACCAATTAAACTGGATACATTAGATACATTTGCATGGGAGGTTGCAGAAGTGACGTCGCTTTACCGATTTTCAGTCCGAAATTTAATGGCGATTGTTAAAATATATTGTTAATAAATTTAGTCAAATCTGTCAAATATTACTAAACATTACGGCACAGAGTGCTGCAAAATGTTAACTTATACAAGCCATGAAGTATATATATGTGATGTACCAAATTTGGCTAGCATTACAGAAAAACGAAATGCACATAATGCTAAATCGGTCTGTTTGATAGGCAGGAAGAAATTTTAAATTTTATGCTTAAACCTAAAGAACAGAGAGGTGTGGAAAATTTGTATTGGATGTAAGGCAATTGATTAGAAAATGCCGAAGGAAGCTTGCATATGGTTTTATTTAGTCTTTTTAATGGGAGGTGCTGGAAATAATGCAGTGATTTGTTGAGTTTTTTAAATTTTGCGTCGGTTTATACGACAATGAAATTTACAAGATATTAACTTATTGTAGTTCTGTAGTTAGATTTTGTGGAGAAAACACTGAATTTTACTAAATTAGGCAATTTGTTTAAGCCAATTTCTACGGAACGTTTAGCTAAACAGTTATAAAAGCTCACAAATGCGTATATCGATACGACACTCGTTATTATCCTCTCTAATTTTGTTTTGTTTACAAACTTTAAAACGCCAGGAAGGTGGATTGCCAATGATAGAAAATCATATTTTGGAGATTGAAAAAGTCGTGCTATTCAGAAGAAATCACAATGGTTTACAGAGTTGATCTAATTCTTGTATGGACAAGTTTTTTTCTGTCAAAAACTCCTCATATAAAATGTATCGCCTTATCTTATTTTTTTCGTAGAAAACCCGTATGTTCCAGCAGTTTCAATAACCGAGTCCGCAATTAGGACAGTAACTTACAAACGTGTACGAGTATAAATTGGAGTGGTAACTGGCCATGTTTTTGGGCAGATTTTATTTTGTTGTAATATTTTTTCCCCACTGTGAAATATTCGGTCGTATCAACCATTCCATGTATATTTTAGCTGTTTGCATTTGCTATTTGCTTTATGTGGCCATTCAAGACAGCTATATTGGGCGTTTTAGCACCGAATTCAGTAGAGAATAATAGTGGATCCCAAATAATTTGTTGTTTGTTTAGCGGAAGCAATGCATATAACGATATTCTAGTTTTCAACTCCGATTAGCAGTTGCTTATTGTTTAATATCGTACATAGTTCTGAAATGTAATGTTGAAATCAATAAACCGTTTTGAAAAATGTTTTAGAGAGACCTCGCCAGAGAGGTCTGCCTCCTTGCATTAACATGCTATATTTCCAAAAACAAAGAGTGAAATATGTTTGTCAGATGGAACAAAATTCTAAATGCCCTACCTATCTCCTGCGTTAGCCAACATTTTTATGCCGCATGATATTTCAACTTGATTCTCGTACATACCAAAATTCTCCACTTGTGTTCACTTCAGAGATATTAGTAAAGATGAATATACGCACGCATGCCTTCGTTTCTGCTACTCTCCCTTATTGCCCACTGTACTATCGATAAGACAATGCATTTTCATTTTCTTCGGAATAGAACCGCTTTGCTAAAGATTCCCCGTGCATAATCTCAGTTTCCCTTTCGCTGATTTATTGTATTTATTTCGCTTATGATTATAACGCAACCGGTTGAGTGCTTTTGCTTTTTTTGCTGAAATAAAGAAAATGTTGAGCGAATTATTCATTGTGAAAAATAAAATTTTATGTTGTATGTTAATTTTGATGCGAGTAAGGAAATATTTCAATGATATTTCATTGGCATATGATTCTGAAACTTCGACAGGAAATAATATGTGGGTCAAGCTGCATCGAAAGTGAATTTAATTCCGATTATGTGAATTATGTGTATTTAATTCCGATTATGATGCAACATAAGGAAAAATTTGAGCAGTGGTTTTTAGAATAGGAGAAGCGTAACGTAGAGGCATTACTTACGTGGCCTTACAAATATTAGTATTAGAACAATAAGTTTTGGAGCATGTTAGCATATGTAGGCTTTACCCATTTGTCAAATTCTTTTCCAACCTGCATAGTTAGACAGGTAAAATTTGTTTCTGGCAAGTATGCTTTCGTTTCGAACCTTTAAGCCTACATTATTGTTTTCGCAGAAATGGTCGTCCGTACAAGAGAATCAAATAGTTGCAAATCTGTAAAGACCCTTCCAATAAGTAGGGAGGTTTTCGATACGTATAGATTTCTGCTACCCTACGTTTCCTACTACTCGTCAGAATCACTTACAGTGCAGTTGATATTCTTCTGATAAATTTTATTCTCTTTGCATTCGCCACATCGAAAGTTATACTTGGAAACGTTCATGTGATGCCCTAGATAATGAGTGATTTGGTATATCAAACTTAAATAAATTAACATATACATTTCAATGTTTAAATTATAAAATCAAATTTAAACTGCTGTATCATTTATCAAAATGATGAACGCAAATCTCTATTGCTACTGTATTGTCGATTACAGCCGGCGGTAAAATTCTCGCAAATATATTGTAAATCTTTAGACTTTCATTTCAAAAATAAAAAACAAAATAATTTCCAAAAGTGCGCTTCTGAGGTTACCGTGTAGGAGTTGTACAGTTTTATCCATTCTGTGCTTTCATTCAAAGCCATACTATATTCCGACATTGTTCTTTTGATTGAGATAACCCGAAGTATGAAAAGATTGGGGAAAACATGAAATATAAATTGCTTGTAATAACAAAAATTGAATGTAAAAGCAATTTATTTGTTATTATTCTATTTATAGTGCCGAATCAGTATGGAATCAAGAGCAACAGCAAACGTAACAAATGGATTTGAACTATAATTTTAATACAACACAAAAACAACTTCTTGGCAATTTTCTTAACACTCTGGCATTGCTTTCCATACGAATAACCATCTTTGAATGTGCCACAAGTTTCTATGTGAGGGCAAAAGATACAAGTGGTAGTGTTGAGGTGCAGTAAATATGCTTGAACCGATAACAGAGTTTAACCTTAAACTTTGTTGCATTAAAACAAAAAAATGTCCAAACGCCCATCGAGATGTGAGATGTGAGAACGTCGAATATACTATCAAAATGTATTAAATATATACTGATGTATATGTACATATCCATTCATATTAAAGCTTTTACTGCAGTTGGAGTTATAGGCCTGACTGTGATTTTATTAAAAGCCTAAGGATGTAAAAATCAATGGATAATCATGTAATTTTTTTAATGTTACAACATTGCAACGGCAGGGTAAGCAGCATCAGCCACAAAAATGGCAGTAAAAATGAATGCACATTACAACATCAACATAAATAGCGACAACGTGTGCAGCATTGCACAATCCTCCGCCAAGTTCGAACAAAACTAAAGACTTAAAAACGACGTTGTTCATACCTTTGTAAGCCTGCATGGTGTTTCATCGATTCTCAACGCATCATGTCTGAACGTTTGATTTCAAAGCTTTTGTTTTGTGGTTTCATTACTGCGTTTGTTAAGAAGCGCTACGTGTTGAATGTTGGTAGATTTAGTGCGAAACATTTCAAAGGAAAATTATGTATATACGTATGAAGATGGGTGACCGAAAAGCTAATTGTCAACGCATCAACTTACGAGGTGTCTTCAAAAAATAAGGTGAACTTTCAAATTTCGCGGACTACGTACACTCAACTTTCGATTATTATTTTTTTATGTTGGTACACTCGTCTCGGAGATATGCTGACGGTTTTATCCATATAGCATATTTAGTTAGTTTGTGAGAGGCATAAATAAGACAAGTGTTTTGCGCGTTCGGCTATTTTCTGCTATTGAAAAAAATGGATCAAAAAAGTTGCATCAAATTTTGTGTAAAAAATGAAATTAAGTGCTCAAAAACACTTGAAATGTTGACAGTCGCATACGGTGAGAGTACTCTGAGTTAAAAAAATGTTTACAAGTGATACGAGCTTTTCACAGAAGGTCGAGAAGATGTGAATGACGACGCTCGCTCTAAACGCCCCAGCATATCAACAACCGATAAAAATGTTGAGAAAGTGAAGAAAATTGTTATGGAGAATCGTCGAATCACAATTAGAGAAGTTGCAGAGGATGTCGGCATATCGGTTGGCTCATGCCATGCAATCTTTCCAGAAATTTTGGACATTAAGCGTGTGGCAGCGAAGATCATTCCAAAATTGCCGAATTTTGACCAAAAGTAACGTCGCATGAGCATAGCTCAGGAATTGTTGAATGACGTCAATGATGATCCAGATTTGCTGAAAAGGGTTGTAACTGGTGGCGAATCATGGGTATATGGTTATGACATCGAAACCAAAGCCCAATCGTCCTAATGAAAGAGCTCAGGAGAGCCAAGACCAAAAAGCACACACCAGGTTCGATCAAATGTCATCAGGAGTTCTTACCACAAGGTCGTACGATAAAAAAGAAGTATTACCTTGAAATTAGGCGCGACTTGCGTGAAGCAATACGAAAAAAACCGTCCGAAATTCATGGCTTTTGCATCATGATAATGCACCTGCTCACTCTTCTTTGCTTGTGAGAGATTATTTGGCCAAAAGCAAGACCGTTATCATGCCTCAGCCACCGTATTCACCAGATTTTACTTCCTGCGACTTTTTCCTGTTCCCAAAATTGAAGAGACCTATGAAAAGACGGTGTTTTGCGACGATTGAGGAGAGAAAAACCGAATCGCTGAGAGAGCTCAGGGACATACCAAAAGGTGCACATCAGAACTGCTTCGAGGATTGGAAAAGACCCTGGCACAAGTGTATTATATATGAGGGGAACTACTTTGAAGGAGATGAAATAAAAATTAATGAATAAACAAATATTTTTTTGATAGAAATGAAAATTAACCTTATTTTTTTAACACACCTCGTATATCCAATTTCAGGTTAACTATTACATATTACAACTATTGATGGCCGCATATAGATAAAATTACAAAAAATTGATTTTGTTACCTTTCATAATTAAGGCAACTAGTCAGAAAGGGGCTATTCCACTTCATATACCTTTTTCAAGGCCACCCGAGAGCTATGGCTGTGGTTACGGAAAAATATTAAAAAACGGAAATACTGTTAACGGTAATTCCTAGCGACTAAAGTAACGGAAGGGAGGGAGGGTATCCATAAATCAAATTACTTGATCGACGCATTTGTATTAGTTTTCAAATCAGGTTTTACACAAATCTATCTCTATGTAGGAGGATATAATACATCAATATGATTTCTGTTATTAATTCAGACATTTATTAGATTATTTAGACACTTTTATTAAAAATTAATTTCAATTAAATGATTGTTTTTTTAATACTTGGGCTCCAGAACACCAATTTTAGGAAACTTTTCCACATAAATATGTATTAATTTCACCAATAACAAGAATAATGTTAGTTATAAGATTATTGAGTTGTTTATTGGAGTAGCTAATAACTACATAACCTGGACGAAAATAGACCAATGGTGTTATATCGTATAATCGTGGTGGTCAGTTCATGTTGCCACTTTTAGAGATTACGCCAATCATTTTTGTAACTGGACGTATGACATATTGCATTATCTTATTGATTGGTTAGAACTATCACATTCATACCAAAAAAAAATTAGTTTTTTCCTTATTTTATTTATATTTTTTATTTTGTATTCATAAACGTAGATGCATTTGATGATGTGGAATTTCACAACTAACTTGACTGTCTGCAAACCACTAAAAAACTAGAAAACACAATAATGTTCTTTTCCGCCTTTAGTAAGATTTTCCAGAATTGTATTTCAGGATTCCAAGGCCTGAACTCTTTGTGAAAGATTGCGGATCGGAATGCATAACTTATTGATTATCCTATTGACGATTTTCTGAGATCCTGGGCCGATGACGATCATATCAAATTGGTAGTTTGGCGTTTGTGAGCTAGCGGAAGATTTAGAATGCAAAAGCGCGGGATGTTGCTTTTGCCAATCTTGGCATATTTATTCACTTCTGCAATTTGCAGAAATCTGACCATAGGACAGATATCACAAATTTTATTATCTGCGACGAATCTTTTCTTATCCTTTTGCGTACATGTTTTAAATTTCGCACAAAATCGAAGTGCATTGTCTCCGCGACAAGCTTTACACTGTTGATATGGACTGTCTGACTTAATGTGAAAGATTTCTGATAACGGAGTTTATGACTTGGTGTTCGAGGAAAGACTTTTTAGGTTAGCGACACACAATCGAATTATCTTGGCTGAGCTCACCGTACTACGGTAACGAAAAACGGTAGCAGTGGATAATGTGGAAAATGAATAACGGGGATATGTTCCGATAATCCCACAGATTTATAAACAAGAAGGTGCTATGTAACGAGAAGCATTTATCCCCAACCTGGTCATCGTCTCATCTATTATCGATAAAACATAGCACGATGGGAATTTTATAACACTCATCTTCTGTCTATGTTAGCGAGACGCAGCCAAATTGGCTAAGCTCATAGTACTACTGTAAATTTTTCACTGTAAAACGAACTACAGTAACACTGGAGAATATAGATAATACTTAACGGAGATATGTATGTCCCGAGTCCCGATAATCTTACAGATGGTGAAATAAGTAGTTGCGATGTAACGAGAATGAGAGCAAATCTGACAAAAAAAACTGTTTAGAAACAACAATTCTTAAATTAGAAAACCTATAATGTTTAAACCAATCTCGAACTTGAAGATATTCAAGAACGATTTCCATCCTACATCCATGCTTCTTTTTTGTTCTTCGTGTTTTTTAACTGAAGAAATAATGCTTAGTAAACAGCAACTTAATTTTGCACAACCCATCCATTTTACGAACGAACATCAAGCTTCCTTATTAAAGCGGGTATTCAGATCCAAAAGCGGGTTGACCATACAAGATCAAAATGAGTTACTCCGAGTAAAGGGCGGCTTGACTGATTCTAATTTGAGCTACAATGAGAGGCGCTGCGTTACCGTCTATAAATATGGCTTGCGAAATCATATTATACTTGGAGAATGGTATACTTCTCTTTAATATTCACCCGTACCAGCGTAGATTTCGCAATGCCTTTTAATTTTTAATTTAATTTTAAGTTCACGAAGCTTTAGAAAGAACATACAGATATTTTCGTTTGTCTTTAATAGACTTGTTGGCCGAAGGGACTTTACAAAAAAAATCCTTATAATGGAAATATTTTTTTGAAGATAGTCTATTACTCTCTGCTGATTATCTGAATTTTTCAACATCCGTGTAGAAAGCTATGGTTGATAGGCATAGCCTGCATGGTTCTATCATCCATACTATAATCAGAAAATGTAATACCGACATCACTTTTGTTGACATCGATATTTTTTTCCTGATGTTTGAAGCATTGACTGACAACAGACATTCAAGAGTGGATTTGCACTACGAGTATATCCAGGTATGATTTGTACCTGTATTTAGTAACCAATCATTAATGCAATCTGTTTTGAAACCGATTTGTTTTATTTGTTCTTACATTCGTTCCGACAATAAAACCACTACCAACACCATATTTCGATTTAAGTTATTTAAAAGTGGCCAAAAGTGATGTCTGACCACCATCAGCAAATGACATTTCGTTGTGATGCCAACGAAATGAAAAATTCTACTGTACCAAACAAATATTGATGCACTTAATCTTTAAAATCTGTTAATTTGTGACTGAGAAGCCTTTAACACATGTCATTATCAACAATTTCCTTACACAAGAATAGCGAAGCTCCGCATAAATATATTCTGCTTATATTGAATGTTACAAATGTCTATTGGAGGTAATTTTGAATTTGCATAAATTCTCTTGTTCTGTCCGTCAAATGCATCCAGAACGTGTACAAAGACATTTGCATGCTTCCAAGACGATACACCAGCTACCAAAGTATCGTCTGTCTATCACCATATGGTGGAATGGGGACATCACGACGGGACGAAAAAGAAGATTTACAGCCAAACATATTGCTGAGATAAATCGTCAATCTATTTGGTATCATTATGTAAGTCTCAGCGATAACAATACGTCAATTTTTTCCCTCAGGCACTGTAATACTTCAGTATTCGACTCGTCCTAATTTCAAAGTGTATACCATTTATTTGTTAAATAAAAGCAGTATGAAGTGGTAATTGCGAATATAGCAGACTACGGTTTTTTGTTTAATGAACGGGCAAACTCGTCCTCTTTTTTTGGCCAGTAGAAAAAAAACTTGTTTGGTAAATTTTTAAACTACAAACAATACACCGTGATAACTGATATATACAGAAAGAACTCACCCCAATGTATAAAATATACAATTGGTAGCGAGCAGTATTTTCCTACACTTTCAGGACTTGTTCGTTAGTGAAAGTCAATAAAGTTCACACACATTTTAATGGCATTGCTCTAATTTCGATACATCATCAGAAAAATCTTAGTTGCAGGCTATAACAACGGATAGAAAGCAACATTTCTTAAAGGAGTGTTACGACGACTTTTTGTAGGATGCGTTCCTTTCGATATCAGTAGCATATACAATAAATCGCATATCAATATAACTTACAGTTCGCGATATACTGTCGTTTTATGACAATCAATCTATTATTTTGGCCGATATAACAGCCTTTGTAGTAAAATCTATGACGTAAGTTGAGGGTATTTATAAATCGATACAAAATATCAGTATGGAGTAGGCATAACAATATGAAGTAGTGTCATGGTTGTGTACTTCCCTCTTAATCAGTCTGTTTGTCATGGAATCAGTATTTTGGTTTGGCAATCGATATCCTGCTTCAAAGGATACTTTGGGCTCCTTTGAAGTGTCATATCGCTTTAGTATGCATGCTGATGTTCACTATTTTGCCGACTTTACCCCTTTTTTTAAAAAACCTTGTATTTTCCAGTATTTTTCAATAACCATAGTCACAATTGGGGCGTTAACTCATAAATTTAATATTTATAAATTGACCAATTGCCAATTATCGGTTAATAAAAACGCTAAAAATATTTTTCTAATTTGTTTTTCTATTTGGTATTTGTATGTAACATCACATTTTTTTGTATGTAACATCACATTTTTTTTCCTCGATATATTTTAGCTTTAATGTTTTCCATTGCAGGAAAGTGATACCACGTCTCGCAAGAAATTTATTTGCAATTGTTACAACATGGAAATGCGCATTGTCGTGCTACAAGGTTCAATTCATCACCGTAAAACTGTAAGTTAACTGCGCTGTAGATCAACTTTTCATAATACTATATTTTTGATTTACCTCTCGAGCTAAAGTAGTATATAATGTTTAATTATGTAATGCGAATGTGAAATTAGGATAGTCAGAGGATGGTTGTTAGCTAAAAGAAAAACAAACGTTTATTACATTCCACTTAAAACGGTTGTCCTTAATAGAATCTAATCTAATCTATGTCCCCATTAAAAACTTCTTTGCAGGTGGGTCAATGAGTTGAGCTGCTTAGAAAATACTCGTTTTCATAGTTATCGAACTATTTTATTATTTGAGGTAGTGGTCTTCGTTATTACTGCCCCTGAGGAAAGTACATGTTGGTAAATTCCTGCCCCACAAAAAGGGGAAAACATACTTTTTCTAAGGTTTTACCGTCACAATTATTTACTGTATGGTTTAGATGGTTTCGATAGAATTATAGCAATTTGGAAATTGGGTATTTTGCCTGCTGACCGCGAGGGTGTGTTCATTATAGTGAAAAGGTCAAAATCAAGGCTTGGTACAAGTCAACTGCAGACAGCGACGTATTGTTGGAATTCATTTCGCCATGATTCCTCGTTTGTTTTCCTATCACCAGATGTGATGTGATAGACCGTCAGCAGAAACGCTACTCTCCCAATAGCACAGCCTTAAACCGAACGTCGGAGCTGCCTGGTTGAACTGGTGAGTAAGAACGTTGAGGTCAATGAACAACAACATGCAACACATTGGGCATATATGCACTCGTATACCGGTGCCAGCATTCGGGCGGCCTAACAAGACGACATTGACCGTCACGACTGTTAAATGACAGAAGTGTACAATGTTTAAACACAAGTATTCACAATGCATTTAAAATTTTGTCGGCACTCGTTTAGGCCAGGATTCGGCAATCTTTTTTGCGAACCAATAACAATCCAACACGAGGAGAAATATTCATGAAAAGTGTAGAATATATCGATTTTTTGACTTGACATCATATTTTGCAATTTATGGTGTGATGAGTTGAAAGGAATTGTTGAATTTCATATTGGTTATAGATATACCTTAGACAGTATTCATAGGTTAGTTTAGTGATAATATATTTAATTTATATCGTGCCAATTATGATGAAAACTATCTGGTTCACCAAGATTAATCTGAAAATATTGTCAGTCTTTTGTTTTGTCATTATTTTTTGCTACAAATTTCAAGTAGCATTTCGTTTAAGGTTTTTCAAACCAGAAGACTGCTTTCATCTAAAATTTTATGTATATATTATTTTTGTTTATTTCTGTTCAATCGATTTGGATCCAGTACCAAAGCAGACCTATAGTGTGAAAAGTATACGAAAAAGTGTACCAACTGGACAGTATCTTTTAAATATTCAGTCAGGTGAACTGATTTGTAAACGCTATCGCCCTATATACGATACGATACGAAGTTTAACACGTTTTCTTTGCTATGTGTTAAAGTACGAGGGCGATCCCAAAACAAGCCAACCTAGCAAAGAAGACGCAAAAAGTTGGAAAAATATTCTCTATTTTTCAACATAATTTCCTTTTAGCTCGATGCACTTTTTCCAGCGTTATTCAATAGCTTCTACACCCTGTTTATAGTAAGAACTGTCAAAATCCTTAAAGTAGCCATCACCGCAGATTCTTCATTGTCTTCATTGTTGGCAAATTTTTTACTACCGAACCATTTTTTCAAGCTTAGAAATATAAAATATTTCGAGGGAGCAAAAGCTGGCAGATAAGATGCGTGATTGTGATCATCACAATAGTGGATTCGTGAACTGGAGCACTGTTAAGATGAAACTTTTTTTCGGCAAATGCGGTCCTTTTCCATAATTTGACCATCTAAACGCTGCAATAAATTAGAATAATATTCGCTTATGCTTATTCCAAAGAACAAATGCCATGTCCTTGCCTGCAGATGCAACCGTCTTCGCCTTTTTTGGACACGAATCTCCCATTCCAGTCCACTACTTTGACTGTTTCTTTGTTTCAGGTGTGAAGTAGTGGATCCATGTCTCATCCACGATTTTAAATCGATGCAACAATTCGGCTTTATTGCGGTGAAACTTCGCCATATACTCATCTTCACGACATTGTTTTTGATCCATTGAAAGCAAACGCGGCACCCATCTAAACAAAATCAGAAATCAGAAAATCAATATGTCACTTTTGGTATATTAATGTTATCAGTTACTCACTCATGAGTACCTCATACTAGTCAGCAACTGCTCATGAGTTGAACGGATTACTCACGGCTTATGAGCAATAAGTAAAAACATTTACTCATGAGTCACGTACGTGAAAAGTGAACCAGCTGAGTTACTCACCGCTTATGAGCCGTGAGTTATCCGTTCTGATCATACAAACTGATTAGCAAGAGATACTTATGAGTGAGGAAATACAAACTCTGTTTGTAAATAAAGTACCTTTACATGAATCAGTTATTACTGCAGTGTTTTATATTTAATAATATTCGTCTGTAACAAATTATTCCACATCATTGAACACAAATAATTTCTGGAAATGTCCCCCTTGCTAAATCGACCTACTTCCGACAAATGTAACTTCAATGCATTATATATTTGTATAGCATATGAGATGTCATGGTCAATAAAACAATGCATTTTTAGAGCTTTTTGTGTAGTATATTTTTGGTAGTATATATTTGGAAATATAATTTTGCTGATCCTATTTCAAATCATATTCACATTTCAAATCGTATAAAATATCCCTTTTCAGAGCAAATTCTATATCATTAATTGCATATTTTTGTTTAATAAAAGGGGACGGAAGTCTTAGATTTGATGAGAAATATCGGAGAATGGACTGGGAGATTGAATCAAGCATATTCAAATGACATATGTTCTATCATATGTACTATAATATATGTACTATCAATTCACAAAATGAAACATGAAACTAACAAATAATAAGTGAACGATAAGCCTATTTATGTACACAAACAATCCTGAAAATACGAAAACAGCAACACATAATACAATCGGCGATATTTTCCATTTCCTAATGTATAGAAAAGATACAAAAAGTTTGCAAGTCACTTATGAATTGCTTCATGGAGTTGCTGCGAGCCATAGCTTGCCAGCCACTGGCTCAAAGGATCTTAGGAATTTATATACTCGTACGGAGTTGTACGCAATTGTTGCTTTTGCTAATACGATGTGGCTTACACCATCATAGCAGTCAACATCTACTGTACAAGAACGAAATAAATTATTCATGTTTTCATAATTCCCTGCAATATCAGGAAAGGGTACATATGACTGATCCATCCAGTGGTAACAGGTCTAATAGAAGTACAGAATTTGTTACGACTATGTTAATTGATTGGCTCATTTTTTGACGCTGCTGTCGTCACCAGCTAGGAACTATGACGAACAGAAATAGGGCGGATTGGACGGGAAAGTTATGGCATCAAAATTGTTTAATATGGTGATAACGGCTTAGGGAGCGGTTTATATTGGGGGCTTCCGAAATTGAATAACACATTCCTTATATTATTTCTTGTTTGACCGTATCCAAGTTTGACCATGTCTAAAACAAGAGTATATGTATGAAATATTGCATTCCTGTCATCCGACGCTATACTTTCGAAAATATTTCAAACTTAAATGACTTTCAAAATATTAGCTCTGAACAATGTCCTTTTCAGGAACTTTCCAATGACGACGTAATATTGACAAGGGACTTCACTTCGATCGGACGAATTTATCATCCGTAATTAGGGCTATAATTAATATTATGTAGTTTTGAAAATATATATAATTAACTATAACTAATAATATGTAGTTTTGAAAATAATGATGTATCGGATTTTTCCATTTTTGAAGCAAAAAAAAAAAAAAA
>JAHXMU010022082.1:0-22519 GCA_019455685.1 Philornis downsi
TTGACTTTGCGTCTACACTAATACAGTGGCCAACCTCTGTCACTTATCCCTGCAGATTCTGTCCACCATATACTGTACGTGCTCACTAAATTCGTTGATACATAAAAACACATATGTACATATGAATGTATAGAAGGACGCCACCTTCATCATCCATATTGGCAAAACTAGTCGTTAACACAGGAAGGACAAAGTGAAACATTACATTTCGCATTTTTTTCTGTTTTCAACTTCATCTTCTTCGATTTTACGGGGCTCACATACGAGTACTGAGGTGTTGTCAAAGTAATTACAGCACAATGTGTATTCGAAAAGGACACTTGATTCATTGATGCTGTACATGGCGAGTTTACTATCAATAGAACACTCCGGCATCACATGTAGGTATTCCGAGTCCAAGGATAAATCGTTCGAAGAGGCATGAAAGTTGGATGTGCACGCAAGGTATTGATCAGTTTGCTGAGAAAACGGCAAAATTAAAGGCTGATACGTTATCAGACACTGAAACATATGCATAATGTAAACAATTTGTACAGTAGTATTGAATACAGCCCTGTTTGACAAACAACTGCTCCAACACACCGAGGCTTACTCCTCCATGAAGGCACTACACCTATTTGAGTGCCCTGTAATTATCGACAAACAAGTGTTTTTTCTGCATCGTACTTCAAAATGAGTGGGGTTTATGTTAGAGTTCATTGATGTGCAAAAGGAATACCAAAAAGCGAAATATTTTGCCGTCCTTTGCATGAAAAAAATTCACGATTGCGTTCATTTGTAGCAACAATGTTGCCCTTCCACAGCACTCCGTGTTACTCTCTAAAAATACTACATAACCCAAATTCTCGTCGAATTTGTTTTTTTGCTTTAATGGACATCACCAACTGAACCAAGGACATAAATCAACTATTATTGATGGAATTTTGACCTACAAAATCATCGTTTTCCGCTCATTTATTTAATTTCAAAAAAAATTTATTCCTGATTTTTCTTATACCTTTTCAAATATAAGAGTCATTTTCGAAAGCCATTTTTTCAATTTCAACTTAATATACACAAGTCCGTCGTCATTATTTTAGATGAAACAGGTGTACATATGTATATTACATATACATACATATATTATTGATATGTACGATATAGTCATATTATTGATCAGTTCGACAATACGAAAAAGAATCATAATTTACAGATGATTAGCAGTATTATTCACAAATATAGAGCTAACATTACCCCGTCTTCCATGAGAACCAATGGCAAACACAATGAAATTAAAGATACATTTTATGCATATCTAGAGGAAGCATGTAGGAGATGTCCTGCCTATGACATTAAACATATTTACGAATAGGAAAGGAAGGCGTTCCTAGACCAATGAGATAAAATTCAAACACCAAGATTTTACATTGCAACTAGACTATCTAGTAATAATGAGATGAGACACGGGATTAATCATGTGGTAATAGACTTCTAGTGTATGTGGGCTGTAATGCTAATGCGATAACGCCACCTACATATATTCAGCTTGATATTGAGCATAGTAAAAAACTTGCTGCTTACCTACGAACCTACCAATGTACCAAACTACCAACCTACGAACCCGCGAACCTACCAACCTACCAATCCATCAACATACCAACCTACTAACCTGCCAACCTACCAACCTACGAACCTACGAACGTATCAACCTACCAACCTACGAACCTACCCACCTACGAACCTACCAAGCTACCAATCTAGCAACCTTCCAACTTACCAACATATCAATATACGAAGCTACCAACCTAACAACCTGCCAACCTACGAAACCAGGAACCTACCAACATACGAATCTACGAACCTGCCAACCTACCAACCTACGAACCTACCAACCTATCAACCTACCAACCTAACAGCCTACGAACCTACCAACCTATCAGCTTACCAACCTATCAACCTATCAACTTACCAACCTACCAACCTAGCAACCTATCAATCTACCAGTGTACCAACCCACGAACCTACGAACGTACCAACCTATCAACCCACCAACAAACGAACCTACGAACCTACCAACCCACGAACCTACGAACCTAGCAACGTAGCAACCTAGCAACCTACCAACCTACAAACCTACCAACCAACCAACCTACCAATCTACCAATCTACCAACCTACCAACCTACAATCCTACCAACCTACAAACCTATCAACCTACCAACATACCAACTTACCAACCTACGTACTATCTACTACCTACTTACTCTTGCTCCAATATTCGGGAAATTCATCTCCTCCGGTAATGGACTCAGACTGGTTAGTTCTGATTTTTAGTTGAAACCCTTTATATTTTCCAGGCTTTATCAAAATGAAGGATTTAGCAGAAACTAACTCGTATAGATTACGTTTTAAATTGGCACGCTGAATAAACTCAAAATTTGCCTAGTCTTAATATCGGAACAATTTCTTTCATCATTCATAAATGATCCTAACGAAAATTTACTGGTGATAATATCTTCTCCATCCGTGATTTTGTGTCAAAAACAAAATTACAGAGAATTCTGGTACCTCCCATTCAAATGACCTTAAGTATTGCATGTAGTTTTTTTTAATATCTGTACTATCTGAATATCTGAGTCTACTGAAAGCTTGTAAATTGCGTTTTTTTCCAAACATCAATCAAAGACCGCAATCAGATTAGTTAACCAAGTTGTAATGTAACCTGTTAACCTCTTAAATGTTATCTTTATTGTAGCACAAATTATAACATTTAATGTTTGCAGCCAAAAGAATGAAGATGTAAAATATATTATTATGTCTTTACTCAAAGGAATGATGGTACATATCATTTGATACGGCAAATATGTATGTAATATCACGAAGGCAGTTTCGAAGTTGCCAATTACATTTTGACCAAATGTGTTTCGCAGCATTTTAACCCCGTTAAGCGATGCCCGTTTGTCTGGCTGGTTTGTAAGTACCATTTATATGTTTGCCATAAATATCTAAATTTTAAAAAACTTGGCCCAACCTGATATTTTAGCAGGTTGTAACCGGGGCTTGTAATTAGGCTATATCACCCCAGCGCTTCTGGTACCTCCTATATAAATTATGCGATTTTTCGAGAAAGGAAGGAAAGAAACGCCTTCCATTTTCTCACTATAACAACGAGTTTGTAGATTGCATCAGTTATATTATATTGCTCTATATTTATATTGCTCTATAATAATATGAGAATTATGAAATATTATACTAAAGTTAGTGAAATCTGCTGCATCTTAAGGATTTGTGAAGAAAAACGAACCGCAATTTCACATCCCTTTTAGTAACTCCCATATAGATTGACCACTTTTCTGAAATTCAACGTATGCCTGCAACCTTTAGTTCTTAGATGGCAGTAACCTAAATTTTTATTCATTTTATTCATACTCTGAAAAAAATCGACAATGTGACTGACCACTTTTCTTTAAGCAATTTCCACACAAATCACTGATTATTATTTTTATTATTATTTTTAGCTTCATCCGGTGTGCCAAATTTAAATGAATTTAGCCAAATTCGGCACACTGGATGCGTTTGATAAATTTCGACCTAAGAAAGTCAATGGATCGCATTGCTACGCCCATTCGCGTGCCCCAATACAAATTGAGGATATGTCCCGATTATCGGACATATCACCAAAAGTCAATAGTTCTTTCACAATTTCATTAAATTTTAAGTTAGGTGTAATAACAAAGCTCAGCAAGTTATAATTTTGTTTCTTCCATTGTACGTTTATCCACAGCATTTCTTGATAAGAACAAATGTTTCACTGAACACTCCCTGCAGCATTCTCCACAAGCTTTTGCAACAAAGAGGACGTAGAGTGGGAGTATATGTAAGTCAGCTTACCTGACTGAAATTTCTATACTGATTTTGGCTTATATTCACAGCTGTTGAAACTGGTAAAACTTACTTAAACCGTTTCTAATGACTACAACTAGGTGATACCTAAGTATTAAATATTTCATATTGTTGGCTTAAAAGCAAATTACAAAACAAAACCTGTTAAATCTCGATAAATGGTGGTGATAGTCATAACTCAGTTCACCTGAAAAACATTTCTGAGCTAATTTGTTAACTATTTAAATACAACTGTATCTTACTATGCGATTACACGAAACATTAGTGAAACCTCTCGCATTTTCGTCTTTTTTCCTTTATTTCCTCCGAGGCGATTGGGTTACAAATTGAAAGGCATACACAGATGCACATACCACTCCTGTTACACACCTTGAAAATGAAAAGTTACCTTTGTATTTCAGCTAAAGGCAATACGAAGACTAGGGTGACACCACATTGCATGGGAAAACTTATGTGTTTAATGTGAAGAAAACGTGATTGAAGTAGCATACAGTTTGCGTTCATTTAAGCAACTCCTAGAACTTTATTATTGTTCTACAATTTCAAATATGTCACCCTATTGAGCACTTTCATGCATATATACATACATACAAGTACAAGCACACAGATACATTCGCTCGTGACTACGTGCAATCGTCGCTTTAAGCCAAATTGTAAATTTTCACTGAACCAGTGAAATAATAGAGTTGATGACCAACCATTAAAAGGAAGTATTGAAAAAGTTTGTCTTTATATAAAATTGCGATAATATGGATGCAGATGCACTACGAGCATGGGTAAATGCAGAACTACTAGTAAGGTGTGTTCATGTTTGCAAACTGAAGGCCTGTTGAATATGGCATTACCGAATAGTTTGAAACTAAAGTTTGACAATATCAATTTTAGAAACTAATTAACAGAGACAACAGTATCTAATTACTGATACAACAACTAGTTAGATGTAAAAAAAGCATCCCTCATGCAAAACTTGAAGATACATTTAAATTTCTATAACTACTTAAAAATTGCACAGAGTGACCACTTAGTCTCAATAGCATTTTTGAAACCTAAATTTTCTTTCCAAGTCAAAAGTACTACACAGGTGATGCGTTCATTTAAAATAAGTAGAGATTGTTTCAATATATTAACTGTTGTTTAATTTTTTTCAATAATTATACTAAGATTTTTAAATTTCGACAATTAGTTACGAGGACGGTCCCAAAACTAGTCCGCCTAACAAAGAAGACACAAAAAAGTTGGGCAAATTTGTTTTTCTTCATAATCTCCTATAAGCTCAATACAATTTTTCCAGCGATATTCAATAGCTTCTATACCATTTTTATAGTAAGAACTGTCAAACTCCTTTAAATAGCCATCAACCGCAGACTCCGTCTCTTCATTGTTGGCAAATCTTTTACCGCCGAGCCATTTTTTCAAGTTTGAAAATAGAAAATAATCCGAGGGAGCTAAATCTGGGAAATAAAGTGTGTGATGAAGCAATTCGAACTTTAATTCATTATTTTTGACCTTCGCAATACTGAACGTGCGAACTGGAGCATTGCCTTAATGCAACAATACTTTTTGTTCAGAAAATGCGGCCTTTTTACCATAATTTCATCACCTAAACGCTGCAACAAATTAGCTTAATATTCGCCGTTGATGGGGTTTCCCTTCGGAATATAATCAATAAAAATAATTCATGCGCATCTCAAAAAAACAGACGTCATAAACCTGCCTGCAGATGGACCGTATTCGCCTTCTTTGGACACGATTCTTCCATTCCAGTCCACAGCTTTGACTGTTTCTTTGTCTCAGGTGTGAAATAGTTATTAATCGACGCAAAAATTCGGCTTTACTGCAGTGGAACATCGCCAAACACTCAACTGAAATATCCTCACATTGCTGTTTCTGCTCTATTGAAAGCAAATGCGGCACTCATCTTGCACACAGCTTCAAATCTTCGATCAATATACGATCTATAGCACTTTTTAAAATGCCCTCAGCCGACGACCATCCAACATCATTTTATGGATTTTCTTAACCGTGTCTGACGTAGACACCTCAATTGGTTGACCACTACAGTGTTCGTCTTGGCAGCTAGTACGGCCTCGTTTAAACTCTGCTACCAGTCGTAAAAGAAGGAGCAGACTTCTCCAGAGTAGAACCTAGCTCGGCTTTACTATTGGTTGGGCGGAGACCTTTCAAATGGTAATATTGAATTAGATTTCTGTGACCAATTTTTTGCCTGTTTACAAATTCGCTGAGATCATTTACGTGGCGCCTTGAAACTCAAAACATATGCTTTATAAGGTTACCACTTTTCACCAAAACAATTTTTTTTTAACTATTATCACCATCTATACGTCAGGTCTAAAAGTTTTAAGACCGTTCTCGTAGCAGCATATATAAAGTATAGTATTTGACGCTTTACTTAGCATAGTTGGAATGATCCGATTTAAGTCAAATATGCATACCTTTGTCCGGTAACTACTTATTGCCGTTGCCTGTCTCAGAGAAACCGTCGATCTTGTTGGCTTCACTTGGGGCGAACATTACACTAGCAAAATTACTCGCCATAGACAGCAACTTGTGGTAATCACTTGGTGTCAAGTCCTGACTATAAGATGGATGCATAAGAACCTAACAATCAAGCTACTGGAGCTTCTGGCGAGGCACTATCCTTGTATGGTCTTGCGTTGTCCTGATGGAACACAATTCTTCTCCTCTTGGTCATAACTACCGGCTTCGGCCGGATGGTAAAAATGTAATCTTTACAACATAAGTTTAAAGAATGGTGATTTGTACGGCAATAAAAATGTCGTTTTCTTGTTCCTTTTTTAAAAAATGTATGTATAATCAATCACGTCTTAGAAGTAATAATTCCAAGTCTAACAGGTCCACTATAATGGAGACTGCAAAAGTGTAGATAATAGCTGATAAATATGACTAAATATAATAAAATTCCTGTGAACCCCAGCACAGAAATGTCAATCAGGTAAATCGACTTAAATATAACCTCACCCAACATCCTTTTACCCTGGAACAAAAGTATGGGGGATACCGGAAGAGGCATGATAAATCACAGCGTGCTTATAAAGGAATCTGCGGAACTAAAACTCAATAAAAATGGCAAAATTATAACTTTCTGGAGTCCTCCGCTTAACAATTACAGAGGGATTACTGAAGTTTTCTAAATAGATCAACTTGTATGTGTATGCCGCTTTAATTAGGTGATTTATATAGACGTTATCAAAGAGGGCGTGGTTGTCTAACCGATTTTTTTTTTAAATTTTGCTAAGTAATACAATGCGATACAATTGCAGACTACGAATTACTAACTACAGTGCGAAAATTAAATGTTGAAAATTTGGTCAATACCAGAGGCGGTATAGCGATTACCACGATTCTCATTCGCAGAACTTAGACACCAAATGCAGAGTATTCGCCAAATTTGACTGCATTCAGTACAACTACTGGAAAGACAAGAAGCTGACAATATACGTTTCAAATTGGTAATTTGTATAGAGAGTCAGAAGGAGTCAGAACAAGCCAGAGGGAGTGTCAATTTGTGTTCAATTTTTCTCAGAGCTTGCATATTATTGTAAATCAATATGTTGCACAAGAACCTAGGCTACTGCATGCAGAGTATCGTTTAGAAGTCACACAGGGTAAATTGAGTTATAGAAAATTGGTCAAAATTTGTGAGAAGTGCTGGAAGGGTTATTTTTATTGTGAGATCTTGCTTGCAAAACCTCAACTTGTACCACATTTGACCAAACTTAATTCAACCATGTACGAGATATAGATCTAAGAATATACGAATGGGAGGCACCGGAAGAGGCGTCGATAGTCGAACAATTTTTTCAAATTTTATAAAGAATTATAAACAAATACAATGAACAAAAAATTTAAATTATTCCAGTCCACGAACTTAGTTTCCGAAATTCGGTCAATTTGCATGAAGGTACCAGAAGGAAGTTAAGTAGATTTGCGACTACTATCGTATCCACCAGCCAGGCAGGCGAACATCCCTCAATCGACTTAAAGAATCATGCAACACATTTGATCAAATGATACCTGGATGTTACATTTTTTGTCATATTAAGTAATGCATCTTCGGATGAAGCTATACAAAATATGGATTGTGAACCAATAAAATCAACGGGCCATTTATACAGAGATATCTGCAACAATCCGTTTGGGCAGAACTTGTATGAAGCTATGGCACCCTGGGGCCTACCGTAACATAAGTTCTTTCAAATATGTTTTCTGAATGCTTGAGTTGTTTCGCAGATCCTCAATTACTACCACTTTTTATACTCAGAATCATTAGATGTTGGTATACTCATATTGCCATCCTGTTTGTAAGAACTGGGTAGAGATCCCATAAAGCCTATATGCTACTGTGTCAAGAAAGTAAGATCTAAGTTGGTAGCACTGTGAGACACATCTGTGCCAAATTTTACAGCATTAATGTCAATAGCGTTTGAGCTACGCCTTGTTTTATGAGATTTGATTTTCATAATGTGTGGTTTTGTTGAGAAAACAAACTACAATAAATATTATTTACGAAAATTAATTTCTATTATAAAATGTTTAGAGTGTTGTCGGAAATAAATGTTTACATGTGAATTAATCAGTTTAAGGAAGGCTGAGAACGACCTAAAGACGAATAAAGCCGCAGGTGGGCATAAACCTTTGCCAATGAAAGTTACGTCCAAGAAACACGAGATTTGGTCCTAAAAATATTATACATCGACTAACAATCAGGGACCTTGCTGATGATGTTAATATTTCAAAACGGCACAATTCTCGATTGGTTAGAGCAACATCAAAGTTTTCGAAAAAGGTGAAGAGACGACTTCTCGTTACCACCATGTTATGAAACGCAATGCTGTTTTTGGACACAATAGTATGGTTTATTCGCCGAAGCGTGTATAACTAATCCAGTAACAAAGCAGATGATATTGTTGTTTTTTTTTTTCATTCAGTCGCAAAATTAACAACCAGACAGATATCGCTAAATAGAATCCGAAAAGTACTCTGTGTCGACAGGAACGTACGAGTATATTTGGAAAAAATACGAGGTGTGTTCAAAAGATAAGACGAATTTTTAAATTTCGAGGACTACGTACATTCGACTTTCAATTATTATTTTTTTTTTTATGTTGGTACACTCGTCTCGAAGATATGCTGACGGGTTTATCCATATAGCATGTTTAGTTTGTTTGTGAGAGGCATAAATAATGCAAATGTTTTACGTGTTCGGCGATTTTCTGCTATCGAAAACAATGGATCAAAGAAGTTGCATTAAATTTTGTGTAAAAAATGGAATTAAATGTTAAAAACCACTTGAAATGTTGATAGCGGCATACGGTGAGAGTACTCTGAGTGAAAAAAATGTTTACAAGTGGTACAAGGTTTTCACAGAAGGTCGAGAAGATGTGAATGACTACGCTCGCTCTGGACGCCCCAGCACATCAACAACCGATGAAAATGTTGGGAAAGTGAAGAAAATTGTTATGGAGAATCGTCGAATCACAATTAGAGAAGTTGCTGAGGATATCGGTATATCGGTTGGCTCATGCCATGCAACCTTTTCGGAAATTTTCGGCATGAAGCGTGTGGCAGCGAAGTTCGTTCCAAAATTGCTGAATTTTGACCAAAAACAACGTTGCATGAGCATCGCTCAGGAATTGTTAAATGACGTCAACGATGATCCCGATTTGAACTACAGAGTTTGGAAACCGATGGGACATTCGCGTAAGTAATATTTTTTCGATTTTTTATATTGAATACAGCAACTTTTGTTAAACAGAAATAACAATTGGTTTGATGGTTACTTGACTCTCTCTAAAGTACTAGAATTGAAAAATCAAAATAGATCTTCTTGTATAAAACAATTCTGCAACTATTGCAAAACATTGTCGGTGTCCACGGTTTATTCAATTTTCTGGGACCAAACCCAAACTAATGGAAATATGCATATTTTAATGATTCTGATATTGCATATCCTCTTTTTCCAACCAAATATTCACTACACACAAAGCAAAAATAGCTTGAATCAGTAACACACGATCTCCCTGACACGCTTGAATGCTACTATTATGAAGATTTTGAATGAATGTGAGCTACTGTTAAATTAATTTTTGTGAAATTGTAGTGTCAGTATTGACTGTCTTACAGTATTGCCAGCATGCAATAAAAAATGAACAAGACGTGATAGCCCAGCGCACCCAGACCAGGTAAAAAACATGCTTCGTTTCTGCAGTCAATTATTTTTCCAAATTTGTAGACCAGTGTTATTATTTGAAAATTGTTATTGAAACTAGAGTTCAATATTTGTGAAATTGTAGTGTCAGTATTGACTGTTTTACAGTATTGCCAGCATGCGATAAAATTTGTATGCCAGATAGCCCAATTTGTATGCCAGATTCGAATTCAGCGCACCCAAATTAGTTCAAAAATATGCTTCGTTTCTGCAGTCAATTTTGTTTTCCAATTTTGTAGACCAGTGTTATTAACTTGTGCAAGAATTGAAAAAAATCATTGCTTGAAACTTGATTCATCATTTACCGTGGATTTAGCGAACGCTGCAAAGTATTGTCGTCTAAGTTGCTAAACTTCGAAATTCTAATTTTGAGAATCTCGTACATAAAGCTAAATAAATTCCACTCCCATTGCAATTATCACACAATAAAATATTCATTATCCCAATATGCGAACATACATCACCACCATATTGCTAAAATGTTAATCCACCATTGTTGCCAGAGGTTATATTTGATTTTGCCACTCCATGTACACATGAATTCCATCCATCCCCTGCTGTATCGAACACATTGATTACAGGATCAGATTTTGGCATTTTATGCGAGTATTCAAATAGAAGGTGCAAATTTTGCGTATGTTCAAACAACTAATGAAATATTGATTAACCCATCAATCTTGTGTTGAGTTTGCTTCTTTGGCGTTCTTATCACAAAATCGCAACAATTTTCACACTTTGGCGCTTATTCAAATATTTATTAATTTCAACCTTTTATATTGGAGTGTACATTTAATTTATCATCTCCTCCGGTACTTGCATATGCATGAAGGGAAAATATGGTGTGAGTTTAGTGTTTCTTATGGGGAATAAAATTGAATTCTCGATTTGAATAAATGAGAAACGATTGTTTCAACGTGTAAATACAGTATAGTATGTGGAAACATTTCCAGCTAAAGAAATACTTAATTTTGTTTTCTTACCCAGTGTTTGGTAGCCTATTAAATATTTATCATTCCATTCGTATTACTTGCCAAAAGGGAAACGTATTAGCACAATATTTATGGCTTAATCCAAAAACTCTAACTACTAATACCAAATCTTGCAGGATTTGAACTGATACCAACATCATGTATTATAGCGACGTGCATTGCCGTTACGGTTTTCAAGCAGGTTTTCATTTAGTTTTAAAAATATTCGCAAGTTGCACTTTTGTGAAATGGGAAGCCCATATCAGTGTTTTTGTTTCTGTATATAGAGCACAGAAAAACGGAGAATTGGTACACACAGAAATATTGAATGTTTCACAGCCGCATAGTCATTATAATGGGTGTCCCAACAAGAACGCAAGATTTAAATGACTAATGCAGCAATTGAATTGTTTCTCTGGCTGTATGACATGTGGCGCCGTCTTGTTGAAACCACATGCCCTCCACATTCTTTTCTTCAATTCTAGGCACGAAAAAACTGGTTACCATTTCACGATACCGAACACCATTGACTGTTTGCGCTGGACATGCCTCATTTTCATAAAAAAAAAAAGTGCAAATGATTCCTCCAGTCCAAAATCCACACCACACAGTAACACGTTGAGGATACATTTGCTTCTCGTGAATCACTCGAGGATTTTCCTCACTCCAAATGTGACAATTCTGCCTATTGACGAAGCCATCAAGATGGAAATGGGCCTCGTCACTGAAGATGATTTTATTGGCAAAATCAGCATTTTCATGTTGTCTCTCCAATACCCAATTAATGAACTCCCTTCGCTGCCCAGTTCCTGAGTCAACTGAACTTCGTATGCATGAAGATGCAAATCTTTCGTCAAAATTCGCTGCATAGTGGATTTGGAGACACCAATTTACTGAGCTCGGTATCGAATTGAGGTGGATGGAGTTTGAGCGACATCATCACGTACAGCTGCGACATTTTCGGTCGATCGACCTGGTCGAAGGCGCGTTGTTGTCACTAACAAACAGACCCAGTTTTGGCAAATTTATTCATTAATCTCTTTACAGTTGACTCTTTTGGAGCATTATTGTTACCTCAAATTAATCGCAATTTGCGAACTGTAGCCGCAAAACTTTCACCATTTTGGTAAAACAATTTCACAATAAGAATGCGTTATTCATTTTTACTAACCTCGTACCTTCTACTAGCAAACAATAACAATTGTTCAAATGTCAAACAAGGACACTTCGAATGGCGCCAAATTTAAATCTTGCGTTCTTGTTGGGACACCCTTTATAATAGAGTTCACTTACTATACCAATAGATGGCTTTAGTAACATGTATCTCGCATTGTATGAGTGTGTTCGGGTTACGTTAGATGGTGTGGGGAAGATAAGATTTCTTAAAACCACTCAGCCAGTTTTGTGATTGATGGACTCAGTATTGTCTGAGCGAGAATAGAATAATGGATATAGTCAAATCCGAGAATGGGTGTCACAGGAGTTAACTTAAAGAAATGTCATGGACCGAATATCAATCCTCGAATGCACAACGAGCTCTGGACAGTCAATTATCGAAAATGCCAATAGAATAATGGAAATAGTCAAGCCAGCCGCCAGTTCGCCGGGTGTCACAGGAGTTAACGTAAATAAATGTCATGGACCGAATTTCCATCCTTGAATCGCTGCTGAATCGAAACATAATCGACCTGTTTCTGTGAAGCGGACGGCTGCTGGTGATGAAAAATAGGTCACTTAAGACAACGTTAAACAAAAAACGGTCGTGCTTGAATACTGGTGAGTCAACGCAAACGTTACAGAAATATCAGTCGTAAGTATTTGCTGTGCGTTTGGTGGCATTGGCAGGGAATCATTTACTATGAGCTTCTCTTCTATGACCAAGCTTCTAATTCGGGCCTATACTATCAATAATTGAAGCGTCTGAAGGAAGAAATCGCCCAGAAGCGGTCAGCTGTGGCCGACAGGAAAGAAGTTGCGTTCTATGAGAACAACGCCAGACCGCACACATTGCCAATGACTTATCAGAAAGTCCGAGAGCTTGGTTGGGATGTTCCTATACATCCATCTGATAGTCCGAACTAGACACCAATTGATTACTACCAATTGTTGTCTATAGCGAATGATTTTGCTGGTGAAAAAGTCGCCTAAAGAGGGGAAGGTTTCTATAAGTGAGACACAATAAAATTACCTTCAAAATATCAATTATAAATATTATAAATACCAGTTATGGAACAAAACAGTGCATACTTGGCCAAAATCGGGTCTTTTTAACTATAGTAAAGTCTTCAACGTTATGCAAAAAATAATAAGTTTTTTCACTACATCCTTTTTTTTAAGAGTTGATATGACAAGACATGCTTATGAAAAAATCGAAGTACGAAATATGTAAGTTTTGTGTTGCGCCCTAAGAGATATGGAATTTTCAGCATATTTAACTTCTTTACTATGAAAAAACTAAATATGGCATAGGAGCAAAAAAAAAAATTATTGTATATGTACGGAAAAGTTACATTGACAGAATGCCAGTAGCAACACTGAAAAGTTAAAAAAATCGACAGCAAATACAAGTAGGCAGGCGCAAAGTTGGATTGAAGCCAAAACTTCGGCCGAGCCGAGATTTAAAAAAATCGACAGCAAATGCAAGTAGGCAGGCGCAAAGGTGGACTAAAGCCAAAACTTATATACTGCCCATCGTGGAGTTCTGTACGCGAGATTTGTGATTCGTGGGCATATTGAAAACGACGTCTTTTCATAAAAAATGACTAGGAATTTAGCATTATTTATATAAAAATTGGTATTATCTACAATTTTGCAATAACCACGTACCAACATAAAGCTTTCTTATCAAATACAGGGTTGCCCTTATTCGACGGACCCATCTGGCAACGCCATAACTTTTGACAGAGATGTCAGATCGCTTAATGACATACCGCGTTGAAGCGTCAGTCCAAGCAGATTTTTACCATGGAACAATACACGCCACGCGAGCGCTCTGAAATAGTTGAAATTTACATTCAACAGAAGAAGTCAATTGTGAAAACTCAACGTGCTTTTAAAATATTAAAAAATGTGAGAAGTGCGCCTTCTAAGAACACCATTAAGCGTTTATACGAAAAATTTTCGACTGGTGAGGCTCTTTTTAATCCGAAGAGGCCAAATAAAAGTCGACCAAGGCGATCGGCCGAGAATATCGCTGCCGTACGAGCCAGTGTTGAGAGGTCCCCAAGAACATCCCAAAAACGCCGTTCTCAGCAGTTGGGCATGGGTCGGTCCACTTTACAACGGATTATTCGCATTGATTTGCATTTGTTCCCGTACAAAATTCAATGGACGCAAAGATTGTTGCATGCGGACAAGCCTCGTCGATTGGAATGGGCCCAACGAGTCATCGAAATGGCCGATGATGACGTGCAATTTTGGAACAAAATTATCATGTCCGATGAAGCCCATTTCACATTGAATGGGACCGTAAATAAGCAAAATTGCCGTATTTACGCCACTGAAAATCCTCAGGAGATTCAAGAATTGCCTCTTCATGACGAAAAAGTCACAGTTTGGTGCGGCGTTAGTGCGAAAACGGTCATTGGGCCGTTTTTCTTCCAAAACGAAAATGGCCATGCTGTTACCATCAACCAGGAGCATTATCGCGACATGATGACCAATTTTGTGATGCCAATTATTCGTCGAAAGCGTATGAGGCAGTTCTGGTTTCAACAAGACGGCGCTCCACCGCACACAAGTCGCATAACAATCGATTTTCTGAAGAATTTGTTTCCGGGCCGTTTGATGTCGAAAAGTGGTGATTTGGACTGGCCACCGCGTTCGCCCGATCTGACGCCCGCTGACTTCTTCTTGTGGGGACATTTGAAGTCAAAGGTTTACGTTAACAAGCCAAGGACCGTAGAAGAGCTCAAGGACAACATTCGTGAAGAAATATCCGCTATTCCGGCCGAAATGTTGGCGAAAACGATGGAAAATGCTGCAAAAAGGGCACAGTACGCCATCAACGCCAGAGGCGGCCATTTGAGAAATATCATATTCAAAAATTGATGTAAACAAATCTACTTGGAACAAATTAAATGAATAAGATTGCCAAACGCCAAATTTTTATTTTTTTCTTTGATTTTTTTTAAAAAACATGGGTCCGTCGAATATGGGCAACCCTGTATATGTATGTAAGTTAAAAAAAATTATATTTATTTATTCCTCACTTATTTCACCAACTATACGTTATTCACCCTCGGACACAATAAAATTATGACGACAATTCTTTCCAATCTTCGAATCATGGCAAATAATAATCTCCCATTTGGTGTAAAGGCGGGTACTATGCGTTGGAATTCAATATTAACAGGCGATCGTGGAATCTGAATCTAAATATTTCCACCAGACAGTAATTTGTTCTTTCACGGTGACAAATTTGTATGTGATAACGCTAACTATTTTTTGTTGTTTTCCAACACTAAAATAGGAATAACTAGCATTTTTTGCATCATTTTACGTTCGATAATACATTTGTAAACTTGCAACATGAAAGAAAAGCAATAAAAGATACAATTTTACAATTTTGCAAATGTTTGTAATGATATGCCTCATCTATGTATAATTATCCGCTTGACCCCTTTTTTTCTTTGATATTGCCGTCAGATAGTTTGCTGTTCATCTTCCTTTTCATTCTGAACGGGGAAATGATAATCGCCAAACTTATTATTTTTTCCTTCCTTTTTATTATTTTTTTTTTTTTTTTTTTTTTTGCCATTACTTGTATAGCATCTCAATTACTTAGTTAAGCAAATCTTAAAAAAATTACTTGAGGTTACTAATTTTTAAGTTATTAAAGTTTGCGTTATATTATGGAGTAGCTCTAAATTCCAATTAATGTTATAATTCCGTATTTTAGGAAGGAAAATATATATAGTGAATAATTTTAATAAGTAAAGTAGATAGTCATATTGTAAATCATATTTTTCTGGTATTAAGATACGTTAACTTTTTTATAACATTAGTAAAGTTGTATAATGAATTTGCCATTAAATTATGGAGAAGATACGTTGTAAAATTGTACAGTAGAACTCCAATTATCCGAATCAATTGGGACCGGACCACATTCGGATAATTGGATTTTTTCTGAAAAAAGGGGATTTTAAAGTAAAAGAGCTTATTTTTGGCATTGTATGCATTAGTAAAGTAAAAAGAAGTAAAAGTACATAAAAAGAATATATAAAAATAAAAGAATGTACATATGAACGAGTAGGAGGACAACAACACAATGGCTAATGGCTAATGGTTTCGGATAATCAGCGATTCGGTTGATCGGAGTTCGGATAATTGGAGTTCTACTGTAATTTAATCAAATCGGCCTTAAGGCCGTATTATGACGTAAAACATAAGTTGTTCGGCTATCGATGTTGGCAATCTATGCAAGAAAAGCTGGCAATGCCGCTAAATATTTTCGCAAGCAAACAATATCTCGTGAAATTTTTTCCTTGTGAAAAGAATAACAGGTTGTTGCAAATGGGATGGAAATGTCAATAAATTCCTCGTCCTGTGACACAGGGTATACGAATCTATTTATTAAATTCTTTTATCAAACAAATCATATTATCATTTTAAAAAAAAACACCACAAAAATGTCTGAACTCAAAAAGAGATATCTCATATGGTTGCGGTTCATAAAATTCATATCAAATGGATAAAGCCGTCTTTTTGTCCTCCCGAACAATTAATTGAATTTTTTCAGACAGCCCTTTTTGAATATAAACCCTGGATATGATGTTACGAATAGGATATAAAAACACACCTTTATTTTCCTCGTTCCTGTCTTTATCACACAAGCTTTTATACTCGTTCGAGTTTTTTTTTTCTTTTTGGTTGCTTCCTCCTCTTAAAAATTGTCGTTCTTTCTTGCACTCATTTGCGGCAATCATCGGTATGGATTGTTGTTTCCACATTTTACAGTTATTTTTCCTCCTTACTGTGCAATCAATTGGAATTATCAATTTCGTTATGTAATCAGCTAGTTAAAATTGCACAACAACGTTCTCTCTCTCTCTCTCTTCATATTTCGTTGTAGTTCTCATCCTCTCACATTTATCTTTTATTTTCTCTCAGTAATTCTAATACGAACATGCCAGAGAAGTCTGCTCACACTAACACAAGCCGGGGGGAATCAGTTGAGAAATATTGTTGCAGATTTCACATTTTCTCTTTAACATCAAATTCAGTTAATTTTTAGTACTTTTCTACGAAAAATTGAGAATTTCATAAATGGGGAAATAACTAACTGCACCAAAATCGATAGAAAAATGTCATAACATTATTCGAAGAAGGAGACAACTGAAACACTGCAAAAAATTTCTTGTTCGTTGAATTTGTCATTACATTTTAGAACTTGGAGTTTCGCACTTTATGTTCTAAGTTAACATCGAAATTCTTTTTTAGTAT
Source organism: Philornis downsi (assembly GCA_019455685.1). Taxonomy (NCBI): domain Eukaryota; kingdom Metazoa; phylum Arthropoda; class Insecta; order Diptera; family Muscidae; genus Philornis; species Philornis downsi. The sequence goes on from JAHXMU010022082.1 coordinate 17,544, forward strand.
ATCATAGGGGCGGAAAATTTACTTATTGTTGAAGTATTTTATAAGATATTACAACTTGAATATGTACGAGTATATCAAATACCCGTCTCAACAGTTCATTACTGCTCTCGTAATTCATTATTGTAGACATTTGTCCACAATTATTTAGCTTCAAAACGGTTGGAAAAAACATTTCGAATAAACAATCACAAATATCGGATCTTTGGAGTAGCTTTTTAGCAGACATGGCGGTGTCGAATAGGCATTGATGTTGATTTATCAATAAATAAAAACTAGAAACTCATAAAATTAAAAGACATCTAGTTTTACGTAAATTTTTCATATTTGAGTTCTTTGTTGACATTTTAACTTTGTGCTAGCATAGAAATAATAATGATGATGTGAGGACCGAAATTATGAATTCCTCCACGCCTTATGATTTGAATATGTAGCTCAAACAATGTCATTTGCTATAGGCATTGGCGGTGGCTGGATGGTTTTATAAAGTTCAGACAAATTAAAAAATGTTCATTCAGGTGAACTGACCTAATTGTACTTTCATTTGACTTCCCTTTAGTACATCGTTAAACTCTCATCATCAAATACTCTGAATTAATGCACAATAATGCATCCAGTAAAATTGAATGAAAGTAATGCATAAAAACTTATTTGGGTTAAATTATATAATTTGTATTCGATTTTTTCACATTTTATCAAGCATTGCCATTAAAAGTTTTTGGCACAAATTTAAATTACTGTATTTTTTCCGGATAAATATTAAAATTCGCTAAATCGGTCAATTTGTATGGGAGGTTTTTGTATAGGCAGAGTGTGGAGGGTATCAGAAGGGGCATGTTTAGTGAATAACAATTTTAAAATTTCGCAAAAAATTATATACCGAAAGATAGGACAAAAATTCAATTGGCTGCAGTATACGAATGTGGAGTTAGAGGGGGAAAAAATTTGTAAAATCGATCAATTTTTATTGGATAGTACCAAAAGAAGTTGACCGAAATAACCAATTTACAGTCCTCGGTTACGATCAGGCAAAATATTAGACTTTGTCAAGTTTTGACAAGTTTAGTAAAAATTTGGGACCCCTATAATATCCACCAACCGGTCAGGCGGACATCTCTCTTTCGGCTATGAAATAGGTTTGGTCAAAAGATACAGGGTGCTTTTTCCTGGTTGTTACATATTTGGTAGTATCAAATGACAAAAATAGAATAGAAAAATAATTGAATGACTTACTTTGAATTAATTTAAAATAGAAATATAATAAAGTAAAATAAAATATCAACAAATGTTTGGATGCTAAATAACACGCTGCATTTGAAGCATGGATTATCCATTGGTAATACGGAGTTACCTTAAGATGAAATAAAGTTGCTTTAAGGACAAATCATCAAAATATGTACCCTTTCCCAGAGTTACTGTTTACACTCTCTTATGATAACTACTTTAATGTTTTTTAGAGAAGTGTTAAAAGGTTATAAATAAAAAGAAAACGTTTAGACGTACATTAGCGTAAAGTCTTAACCGCCAAAAATATTGTCGAGTATTTGAAAAATTGCCGGGGAAATCGTCAGTTGTAATTCTGAAGTTGCCATCGCCAAAAAACACATTAAAATTGCCACGTTTGGCGACAGATCCGACAACACTACTTCTGGTGGTAAATAGATTGCTCTGGCATTCCAATTCATATGTAATGAAATGGTTCTAATCTTAGTTATTTAGTTCGTCATATATACTCGTATTTCTTTCGTATATTTGTTACTGCACATGCATAATTTGATATTTTGTACATGAATCAGAATTACATTTCGAGATTACAAAAAGAATCAGCCAGTATTAAATTTCAGTTAGGTAAACTGACCTAGACATAGCTTCGCCCGGTTCTTATCAATTGTTATAGCTTACTGAAAGCCTTCCACATAGAAATTATAGATGAATTTTAAGCGAAGTTAAATTGGGAAACTGCATTTTTACAAAAAAAAAGAAAAGAAAACTCTACTTCCCCAAAGCAAAGGTTTTTGAAGATTAAAAGCACAGCTACTGCTGGAAAACCCCATAAAGCTGGCATCACTCGTTCTGAATTGTGTTGATCATTGCTAATAAGTAATTTCAGTATCATTAGGAATTGTAATCACCCTGTACCCCTGTTGATTTCACCAATGTGAATTTGTACAGCCCAAAAATATGCTAACTCGTAAGACATCGCAGAAAATGTTTAGAACAACAGCAGCGAAGGCTAATCTTCCATTTAACAAGGCAACATTTCTCATATCTTTTAGTTGCTTACACCCTCTTCTGGTGTTAAAGTGTTCTTGTGTTGGGTGAAGTTAGAGAAAGTGAAAGTGAAAATTGTTAAAAAAAATCGGTAAATTACTAATTTGTCTCGAAGTGAATTTGACCTTTTGTGAAAATCTGCCGTCTTTGCCGATATGTTGCCATTGGTGATTCCTGACATTTTAATTGATGTGAAAAGGTTTTCGGCTGGCGCACGGTGCTTCGTCCCCACACAACAGTTGGCTAGAAATGGAAGGAGCAGTTGTAAATAAATGAATTTTGGTACGTAGTTTTATTTCATCAAATTTATTTTAGAGATAATTAAATTTTTGGGATATTAGACTGTAGTATTTTAAACTTTTTTGCTTCCTTTATTTCGGTTTCACAAAAATATTTCAGTCATGTTTTTTTTTTATAGAAGAAACTAGAATAATCAAAATTTTACTTATTTCGATAGATTTTTGATTAATCAGCAAAGAATCTTTATGGCCATTTCTAAAACCAGTGGCTAGACCTTCTTTTTTTATTATAAGCATATTTTAGGTTTCACATTCTGACTACCAAAAAAGCAAAAAAAAACAAATTTTGGGAAATTAATTCTATATGACAATCAAAATCCACTTTAATGTTCAATCATTACACCTAGAAGTCCTTAAGTATGGTACCCTCTGTTGAGGACAAAATTAGTAGAATTTACAAACACTTTTGTTGTATTCAGTGTAAACATAATGACGGAAGAAAATCCTCTGATTCCAAGTTTCCTTATCGCTTGATGCAGATTACGACACGTTTTTTTAGATCTCATCGAGTTTCATTTATAGAATGTCTAAATTCTTGTCGACTTAATTCGTTCTTTCAATAAAATAACGTCGAAATATTGTGGTACAATATTGTGGCACAATATTTCGACGGTATTTTATTGAAAATAAAAATGTTATGAACTGAAATGGTTACTTCTCGTTTAATTTCTACAGTGTATTGCTTTTAGTTAACGTATAAAGTATGTCACTTTATATAGAAACAGGTTTCTCCTTGTATGGACAAGTTGTTTCATTCTAAACTGATTTTTTTTCTTAAATAATATCTGGTGAATATTATACTCTCCGTCAAAAAGTACCGCGAATTGGTCAATAAAACACTAAATATTTACTATTCATTCAACTTTCTGGATCGCCTTCGAAGGCAGAATGTGCATTAACAGCACATACATACATATGTATATAAATTGCAATGGTTCTTTCTAACAATCAAATACGTATTATTTTTATTAATAAATAAATGGTAAAAATATCAGCAGAATTCTTAATTTCGGAAAAAACTGCATTTTTTAAGAGATAGATCAAGATTCTATGTGAGTAACAATTTTCCTAATCAAAATTTACATTAGCTAAAATATAATTGGCCGAAGTGTACCGATTCATTGTCAGATAACTGGGCGTGTCGAAAACGCCCTCTTTTCACCTGCTCAATTCAATTTGCAAGTCTTTCCGAGAATACATATACAAGTCGCGATATTAATGAATAAAATTGTATAATAGTTTGAAAAAATGCACCGAAAATTACCACTATTCCAAAGTTTTGTTCAGTCCTTCTATGAACAAATTTTGTCATACTGGGTTCATTATGTCCATTTGTGCCGTTTGTGGTCGCTAGAGTAAAGGACATTGCACTGGTACATATATACATATATACAAAAACATCCTCTTCTCATACGATATATATTTATATGTTGTTAAACCCGGTTCTCTAGTGACATAATAATAATAAAAGTGCTGAAAAATTTTTGAAATTTTGTACTGATTTTGCTTATGACCATGACTTTATGCCCATTTATGGCGTTTGTGGTCGCTAGAGTAGAGGACATTGCACTGGCACATACATATACAAAAACACCCTCTTCTCATACGATATATGTATATTTATATGTTGTTAAACCTGGTTTTCTAGTGACATAATAATGATAAAAGTGTTGAAAATTTTTTGAAATTTTTTTGGTAATTTTGCTTATGACCATGACATGTTTGTATGCCTAAATCTAATATCCTACATCTTACGATATCCTACATCTTAAATATGCCTGTCATATTTTTGTTTTCATCGTTATTAAAAGAAATCTAAAAAATATTCGATAGCAATAATCTGATCGATCCGTTTCGGAATTCGTAATTTTAATAAGGCTCTTGAACTTTTTATTGAATTAAGAATTTTTCTTTCTTTTTGTTAATTTGTCTTTGGTTTGCCTTTTACCTAACCCTTTTGTTGTTTTGACGATCCCAATATATGGTTGCAGTTTTTAGCTACATACATACATATATTTGAAATCAGTTCGTCTGCTCATATAGAAACATTAGTTTCCATACATTCATTTTGTACAGTATTTTTCTTCTCAAATAGTTTATATGAGAAATTTCACAACAAGCATTAACAAAATTACTGCTATCTTTTCTTCCATTTGGAAAATAGAACAAAATGAAATAATAAAATGAAAACATTTGTTTTCTTAATGTATCCAATTTCAATTTGATTCATAAAGTATTGTATTTTTTGAAAATATAGTAAGAAAAACTGACTTTATTTTTCTAAGATGCTACATTTCTGTATAGAAATTCAGTTTTTTTCTGATCGAGGATTTTTCTATAATGGGCTAAAAATGAAGATTTTGTAGAATTTGTGCATAGTTTACACACTGTGCAGAATATAGATTTTGA
>JAHXMU010022083.1:0-23477 GCA_019455685.1 Philornis downsi
CCCCCCTTTTGTTTTGTTGTAAAAGTGTGAACAGCTGCAGAAGGGTATCCTAATGATCAAGGCAATGCAGTCTATTTTCATTCTTAAAATTATTTTGATAGAAGCTGCAGCGTGGTAAATTATTGAAATTGAACGAAACGCATGAACATTGCAGTAACTATGTTATGTTGGGTAACTTTTTGAAATTTTATTGAGCATTGTAATTCAATACAAAATTTTAATCCAATGCCAAAATTTAACCATTGCAGCCTAAAAATTAGGGAGGAAATATGGGTTGAATTAAATTACTTGATCGATTTTTCCTAATTTTAGCACAAAATTCTAAGTCAATAATTTAATTGTTATTTTTAATTTTTCCTCTGTAAATCCTATATCGTTAATAGCTTTTAATTGTAACGTTGGATAAAACGTGAAAAAATCGACCGTTTCTAATACGTTCCATATAATTTACCTCACTTATGTGTTAAACGAGGCAAATTATGTGCCCCTGGATCCACATATTTTATTCAGCAGTACTAATTGCAGCAGTATTTATAGCTTTTTTTTGGCCACGTTTCGATTTACAACGCCCATTCTGGTAATTAACAAAAAAAAAAAAAAAACTGAAAATATATAACAATTGTAAAGAATATAAGCTGGGCTCTGGCCATTCGCTAAAAATTATCTGATTTTTGTTATTAAATAACGGATTATCCATTTAGTGTTTTCAAATCGTCAGTTTGGCAAGGCTGTCAGCTGTTAAATAAATAATACACGCAACAATTAAAGCCGGTTGACCATTCACAACGCCTTAAATATGCTGATTGGGTGCTATAGCAACTGGCTCAATGCTAATTTTTCGAACAAAATTTTCTTCAGCGATGAAGCTCATTTCTCACTCGGTAGTTACGTCAACAAGCAAAATTGTCGCATATGGTGATCTGAGAACTCAGAAGTAGGTATGGAAAAGCCATTGCATTGTAGGTGTCATTGGGCCGTATTTTTCCAAAAGTGACACAGGAGAAACCGTTACCGCCCATTTAGAGCGCTATGGCCATATGATAACCGACTTTTTTTTGCCTACCTTTGAATATTATGAACTGGACGATATGTGGTTCCAATAAATCGGTGCCAAGAACCACACAACAGAACCGATTTTGGCTTTATAGTATGAAAAGTTTTCAAAGAGCGTAATTTCACGTTTTGGCGACATCTATTGCCCACAAAGATCATAAGATTTGATTTTATCCCCAAACGTTGGTGCATTTGAAAACCAACATTCGTCAGGTGGTCGAAAACCACCTCGAACGGATTCACTGCTGCAACCAATCCAGAGGCGATCGTTTAAATGACATTAGCATTTCGTATTATACATGTACATAACGGCAAGGTACAAGCATTATAATGAAATAAAAGTTTCATGGAGATCATATCTATATGTGTGCTCTATTTAAACTTATTTTTGAAATCGAAAAACCCGTTACAATAAAACAATAGAAAATTACGTAACAAACTTGCAGCGAAAGACACACGAAATCTGTTAATGGCTCAAATGTCGTAAGATCAACAATCATATATGAAACCACAAGCACAACAACACCTGCTCATTGATAATGACAAGCGAAAAAAAAATAGGAAGATAGAAATACTCATAAATCATAGGACATTCAACATAACCTAAAAGCAAATAACAAGCGAAAAGAAACCACAAAAACTGCACAATCATCGTCACCTGTCAATCAATTAATCAAACCACAAAAAGTAAAATTTATACCATCACTGCATACTAAAAGTCAAATGAAAAACATGGAACGAAAATGAAAACATCAAATGAGAGCCAACAGAGTAATGGAACAGCCAGTTATGCAAAGGAAGAATAAAATAATTTTTATCACTTTGGAGGTCTTTGAGTAGATGCAGAAATTTTGTTTACGAAATGAAATTTCTGCTGCGGAGATATTCAGACCTTGTGAAAAGAAATGTTTAGAAATAGCACAAATAGTTTGAAGGAGGGCGAGAAGGAGTTGAAGGGAAAGAACGTCCAGGGCGACCACCAATCTCTGTCTATAAAAGACGTTGGCTTTTCAATCAGCCAACTCTACTTTAAAATAAGTTTTGGGTCTCGAAAGGGTCAAATATCTACGGCAACAAAAACATTCCATTTATTCGAATGTTCGGTAAATTAGTTGGTCGTCGTATTAAAATTGGAGAACCGAGACTTCCATATATAGGTACGATCCAGAAACAATTGACCAGAGCCAGAGAGGCTGATAATGTCGCAGTTTTCTTCGATTGTCGTGGTATTACACGTTTTGAATTTCCTCCGCCGGGGCAAACTATTAGCACGAAATATTTACGTATATATTTACTAATAATATTTACTAATATTTACTAATTGCAAAAATACAGGGTGTGCGCCGGGAAGGTATACTACTTTGCCGCCATTTTGGTAAACGTTAGTCTTGACAGTTCATATTTGGCAGTCGTGAAGTAGAGACGTGGCAAATTTGTTAATATGGAAAAATATTCGATAAAATAACGTATTTTAATACTTAAAACATTTTATCGAAATCAATCATCGACTACTGTGGCGATGATAAAGTTACGTGAAATTTTTGGAAGAAACAACGTGCCAACAAGACGCACTATTTATCGCGTAGTGAATGATTTCGAAGAAATAGGGTTTATAGCTGATAGGACCTAACATGGACCACAACGTACTGCAAAATCGGCTAAAAATATTAGTTCTGCTCAAGAAAGTGTTCAAAACAATCCATCAACCTCAATTCGACGCCGTGTTTAGGAGCTTGGTCTTCGTAGAACAACTTTGGCCACAATTTTGCACAAGGATTTGCGTTTGTTTTCATTTAAACTTCAGTTGACACAAGAAAGTCTTCCACAACACCATTTACGCCACCGTACATATGCCAATAGGATGTTACAGCTCGCCCATGACAACCCCGACTTTCATGAAAAAATCGTAATGGGTGACGAAGCACATTTTCATTTGAATGGATATATGAATAAACAGAATAGTCGGTTCTGGGCAATGGAAACCCTTCAAAATATTAGCAAGACGGTGCCACATCACATTCAGCCAGGATTACAATGAAATTACTGTGAGACCTCTTTCCACAACAAGTTATTTCAAGAAATGATGATGTTGATTGGCCTTCACGGCCGCCTGATTTGACATATACGGACTTCTTTTTGCGGGGATATCTGAAAAACAAGATTTATGCAGACAAACCAGAAACGCTTGAGCAACTCAAGCATAATATTCGTGATGAAATTAATAAAATACCGCATGAAATGTGTGAGAATGTAACGAAAAATGTTCTCAAAAGGTCTCGCATTTGTGAGGCTAACTGTGGCGGACATTTATCTGATATTGTATTCCATACATAATTGCCGACATTAAATAAAACATTTATCAATATAAGATTCATTCTCTTTCATTTAATCAAAAATTATAAACAAACAAAGCAGTATACCTTCCCGTCTGACACCGTGTATATTGGATTTACTTACAGACAACTCTGGGGTTTGCACCATGATAATGCACCGAGCCACACTGCATTGGCTATTCGTGAGTTTCTCGCCAAAAATTCAATAATATCGCTCCATAGCAACTGCTCTCGCCTGAATTTGCAGTGAACTATTGCTGGTTATTTTCTAAATTCCTAAGATCTCTCTGACAACAAAGTTCTGAGTCGCGTGCAAACATCCCAAGTAAGTCGCAGCGAGTTGTGACTGTCGTAGCAGAAACTTTCTATTTGGTGTTCTTCGAGAATTTGTTGAAAGTTGACATAGTGTCCGGAGGGAAAGCTTTAAAGGCAACAAATAGTTTTAAACAAATAAATCAAAATTTTTTGAAAAATTAAAAACGGCACATAAATGTAGCACCCGAAAAGAAACATAGCAAGTCTCACTTAAAAGTGGATTGGTCGTCGTTCACTGTTGATTGTCTAACTTGCCAATTGAATGATAGGCACATTAATTCCAGTAAAGGATATATGGGCCGATGCCTTCTTGTACTTTCCATACAAATTGGCCCATTTTCAGAAATTACATTTCTTTACTGTTGCTGCTAATTGGCAGCCTGCTGTAACTTGAATTTTGTTCATTGTCTTGCTTCATATCGCTTCGTAAAATTTGGACAAATCGACCGACCATGCTGTTAATTGTTATCTTTGATCCAGTTGTACTTAATTTCGTCAAATTTGTTACACATTAAGCATTTCTTAAAGTTCGGATTGAGAATTAAAATGGACTGTGTGGTCGTATTCGTCACACCACCAACGAAATTGGCCTGCGTTCCGAAATGTAGTTTTTCCGCAATGATGTTACCTTTCCATGTTATGGGCGTCCCAAACTTATCCTTTACTTATTTTAATTTTTCCTAATACCACTTTTAAAATTTCCCTAAGCGATCATACTGGAAAACCAAATTTATCTTTCATGCTTTAAAATTTTATATAAAGGCGTTTTTATTGGTACGTTCAGGGGAATAGGGGAGTCAGATGAGAAAAAAACGAACAAATTATTTTAATTCTAAAATAACGACATTAATTTTCAAAATCTCTCAGGAAGAACGAACTAACTCGATCACCCTTCTTTAATTTTCAATATTTTATGTCTCTTTAAAATGGGGAAAAATCTCACCACGTAACTGCAATCCTTCCATATACATTATTACAACCATATCTTTCATGCAGCGTACGGAATTCAGCCACATTTGTCACATCTCGCGCATTTGGTAAACTAAGTTCTGAGAACAAAGTTGGGTGAAGTTACCACGCCCATCTGGTGCTTGCATACAAGTTCGTTTATTCAATTCAGAAAGTTTTAATGGTATGCATAAAACAAGATGGGAGGAAAGGAATTTACTCGTACTTCAACCTGTAATTCCTTTCAACGTGATTGACAAGTTTGGCACAAGATTAGGCAAGGTGACCATATTTCAATTCCCTACTACAGTTCCAAGTCTAAGGAGCCCCTTACATCACTATTGAATACAACTTCTGAGCCGTTGATCACCATCATGAAAATATTAAGCAAATCAGTAAAACATATTCTCAGTGGCAACTGTACTGTACCAGACTGGGATTTTAATACAGAAACAATTGACACGTCTCTCAAAAAATTTGATGGGGAACACAGCGAAATACTTAGAATGCAAGAAAACCTAAATGGATACAAAAATGTATATATACAGACGGATTTAAGATAAGAGACCAAGATAGCTTTAGTTAGGTGGAATAGAAAAAAGCTGTAAAAATTGCACTCCTTCCAGAGTGCATATGTTTACTGCAGAAATCATTGCAATATTTAAAGCAGTAAAGAGCGCTTACAATAAAAGTCAGAGAAACAAGTTTTTACAGATTCATTATCTGCGTTGGCCGCCATTTCAGTCCCGTCCAATAAGGACATTTACATAAAGTTAATAAGAGTTATTTTAATACGTCAAGATCATTTGGGTGCCAGGTCATAAATATATACACCCAAAAATAATCTCCATTCATGACTATTTAAAGCATGATTTGATTATTTCCGTCTAAGACTCTAACCAATCGCATAACCACGTTACTGACAAAAATTGAAAGAAAAATGTTCTTTCTGTAAATCAGATACAACTAACATGCATCATTTTCTGCAAAACTGTCCTCATATAAACACATTTGTAATTTATTACAAATATAATTATGTAATAAAATAAAAATACAAATAATATACGTGTTTATCCATTTAGTGGCTTCAAAACCGCCGGTCTGGCTAGGCTGTCAACTGTTAAATACCTGTCATCTGAAGTGTTATTTAGTTAGTGAAAGGTTTGTCATTTACTAAAAATGAAGTGTACGAAAAAGTGCTCGAAAACCATCTCTAAATAATCCTCCACTGCAAAGAACCCAGAGACGATCATTTAAACGACATTGTATTTCGGTCCAAGTTCCAAGCATTATAATGAAATAAATGTTTCATCGAAATCATAGCTTTATGCATGTTTTTTAAATTTACTTTTGAAACAGAAAAATGGATAAACCTGTGAAAAGGAAAGGAGTTTCCGGAATTATAAAAATTACTAGTGAGAAGTGCGTGTGTGATTTTGTAGGACCTTGTAACCCATATTGAGAAAGAGTCAGTAAACTTAATGTTATTGTGGCTGTGCGTACGGCCATTGGAAACAGCATCAAAACGATAAAATCGATAAAATCGTTGCGAAAAACAAAGATGGAAATGCAATGGATTAAGCACCGAATTTCGTTGCAGCAATAGGCTCACAGGGATAAGACTATAAAGTGAATTACAAAAGCGACAGAACAAAAAAAAAAAAAAAATATCTATTCGAATAAAGCGAAAAATAATACAAATTTTAGGAGGTTAATTGGCTTACATATACCTTTACCCACAGTGCTCCTGTGTTGCTGCAATAAATAATCTGGAAAAAGAAGCGAAGTTGTAATTTTCTGCAGTCCTCTGTTTGGGAAATGTTGCAGGATGATTTTAGCCAATTCGTATGTGGTACGCTAAGGACCAGTGCGATCTACTTTCATTCACAGTACTGAATGCCTGCTGCGAACTCAGTTATGGTGAATAAAGTGCAGTTGAATAATGGGTATATACATTATAAATTAAATAAGCTAATTTGTATTCGGTGTACCAGGGAGAGGATGTGATTATCCTGTCGGTTTTATTCCACGCTTTTCCCAGCCTTATGGCGCAACATAATTGGCGTGGTTACTTGATCGATTTTTATCCACTATCAAAATGGGTGGGACAATCTCCGTTTTCATGCTGAGACCTTACTTTAGCAAACACACAACGCGTAACCAATTTTACTAAATTTAGTGCAACCGATTGCAAGATGTGAAGCTAAGAACATGTCGTTAAACCAGTCATTTGTGTGGGAGGTACCATGGGAGAGGTGTGATTAATATGTTGATTTTTTCAAATTTTACTAGGAATTATGAAACAATGTAACTGAAGAATTATTTGGATTGCTGCAGGCAAGGAGTAAGGAGTTACGGGGAGGAAATTGAATTTCGGAAAATCGGACAAATTGTGTGGAAATTACCAGAAAGAATGAACCAATATAGCCCATTTATAATCCCCGGCTACTGCCTGGGTAAATATTAGGCTGTGCTAAATTTAGAAAAGCTCTTTAAAGACTTATGTACAACAATCATCGTGTTCATCAGCCAGCCATCGAGCCATGAAATATGTTCCACGTACTTTAAACAATTCCTTGTGGATGCTACAAATAATACATATCTTCGCTCCTCCAGGTGTAGGCATAAAAATTAGATAAAAACAAAGAATTTGTCAAACGTGAAAATATATAAAAACGAAATTTATAAAAAGAAAAATGGAAACACAGAAAAACTATCAACAGCAAAAACTAAAAAAAGGCAACAAAACTTAAACAGGCTAAAAGACAATTAAAACGACTAGAACATAGAAGAAACCGGAATAAATTTGTACTCAATAAAAATAATATAACAGTAAATCTATCCACAACATAGATGACAACCACGGAAAATAAGAAAGGAAGGAAAGAAAAGATGTAAAATAAAATCTTTCAATAATAATAACAATTGAAATAAAAAGAAACATAGTGCCTAAAATTAACTGAAATATGGGGTAAAATCCGCTTGAAATCTATCCGAAATTTTGGATAATGAGCAAATTAAAATCAGACCACAGGTTAATATCAAAATGAAATAAATCACGTTCAGTACATTATGAAGTAAATGTACATTTTCTAAGCCATTTTTTTCCCTTCTTATACATTACTCATTTTATATATTTTCTACACGGTTTTTTATATTTTGCATGTTTCTATAAAATTTCCTTAAGACTTAGGTTAATTTTATGTCATTAATAAAAACAGTCTGATAATAATATTTTTATTACCGTTCTTACATACAAAAAATAGTTAAATATTTTTTTCTCCTCAAAAAATCTCAAATCTATTGACCATAATGCATATGGCAGTAATGACTGCAGCAGGATTGTTAATACACGTGACTATCGTTCGTAAAATTGTGGGTTCAATCCCTCATATAGCCATCTACCACTATTTGGGCGTGTTTGACGAAAACTTCGAGTCGAGTAATCGACAAGTCTAGTAAATGCTTCTTAAATTGTGACGTCTTGAAATCGTCCTCAAAATATAGGTTTCATTGAGTGAGTTTAAAAATAAAATGCAAGCAAGCTCACAGTATATAAGAAGCTCTCTAATACCTTACTTATGGGATTACAAGGGAATTTGATTTTACGTTTTTTAAATAAACTTGGCGCTAAGATATACTGTAAGAATCGAAATAAAATGAACACTTCGTATTCTTATGAATAAAGTTTAATTATATTCAGAAAACTAGAGGAATAAATAAATAAAATAGTTTGATTAGAATTGTATTAATTAAAACAATATGTAAACAAAAGCACATTAATATGTAATTCGCATTTTACATAAAAGTGTACTAATGTGTCAAACTAAAGCGTCATCATTCTTGAGCGAAAACTCGTTGAGCTGTAAAAATAGTGACAACACTTTCATAATTCTTGTTTAAACAGGGGTATACATTTAGTGATTTCAACTGTCAGTTGTTATATACCTGTCATCTGAAGTGTTATTTATTTAGTGAAAGGTTTGTCATTTACGAATATGGATCGCCTTTTCAGGCGATCAAAGGCCTCTTAGGCCCCGTCCGAGAAATGAAAAGTTCCCCCTCCATCAGTCTTTCAAAAGAAGGAGCATCGATGGTAGTCGGTAACAATCCTTTGCGCCCCTAAAGCTTCCCGCTTTCTTTCTGGCAGGTGTAATGAGAAGAAAATGCTGAGAGAATAACTTTAAATATAAATTACAACGTTTGGGCCGCATAACACAACTCTAAAGGTATTAACGTAGAGAGATCTAGTGGAATATGCTTAAATTCATACTTAAAATTTACGCTTGAAATATAGAATGTGTCCCCAAATTGAATGGGCAAGCCTTCAATAGGCATTGAGCTTTCGGGCAGCCGCATATAATTGATCATTCCGCCCTACAGGATAGAGTCACTAGGGATTCCACTGACTCTCGCTAAGCTCAGTTTCTCCTAATGCCAATAATGATTATCCTTCATCGGTTCAATCATCAATTGGCAACACTCCAAAAATGGCACTTTGGCATCACTCACTAAGTGTAGTTATTGGAAAACAACTTAAACATCTTGACAAAATCCAGACCTAAGAAGAAAGAGCGAGTTAGGACAACTAGAAATATTGATTTTATTAAATTTTAAAATTACAACAGTTATATAGTGGGATATTACATCACTTTGCCTCCTAGTATACAAAATTTAACATAATAATGTAAAGAAAGAATTAACGGCAATTAATAAATATTGTAAGAAGTGGATCATTTACGAGGTGTGAGCGTTCCTGTGTATTTTTCTATGTGTGTCACCTTTAAATGGTCAGTAGCTACAACTTTAATCGCCGCACCGCATTGTATTTTGAACGTGTTCCCACTTCTTTCAATTATCATGGAAGTATCAAACTTTTCTACCTACTTTTGTTACAAAAAAAAAAAAAAAAACAAATAATTCCAGTGATATACATAGATTATTCGGAATGAAATGTCGAAACGAAGAAAAATGATCTCTTAATTATTTAAGAACTTTGTCCATACTTGCAACATGATTAATGATGACATGAGTAACTTTGGAGTGAATTGTATTCCCTGGCCAACCGTAATTTTAAGAGGGCCGGCAAACCGATTTATATGTTAAATAACAGATATTTTTTGATTGGATTTACTTCTGGCCATCAAGTAAAACGATCAACGATTATTAATATATAAATTTAAAAATTGTAATTTATATTTCAATCTTTCCTCAATGAAAGCCAAAAGGGTTTAATCTATGTCAGCTTTCATGTGGAAAGTACCCAGGATGCGAAAATGAATGTGTATTTGTAAAAAATTTCCTACCTAAAGAATTTGATAATAAAAGGACGGGAAGCTTTTCCAGAAACTTCGCACCAGGTTTTTAAATTTAACAATGGCATTGATGTTTCCTACAAATTGTTTTGTTTTTGTTTTTTTTTTTAGAAATTATTGCTTTCAATTCATCGTTGTTCTCCTGTTTTACTCTTAACAATTGTAAATCAACGCAGTTGTCATTCATTACATTAATATTGTGAAACATGGACACAGTGTTCTAAAAACCATCGACCGCCAATCTGTCGGCCATTTTATTTTTAATGTAACGTCCCACTGCTCCTCACCATGCTCTATCACCAAGGGGGCACCATATCCACAACATAGAGATAAAGTTCACACGAAAAACCGGACTTTGACGTATTAAGTATTAAGATATGGTTGGCTGAAACGAAAAAATAAGAAATCAGCAAAAGAACTGTAAAATATGTGAACATATAATACAGTAAAATAATAATAGCTTCGGGGGTTTTTTTTATCAAGTTTTCTTCGTTGGCCTCCTGTGTATCAGGGGCCAATCACGTTTCAACCCGAGGATTTTTCATCCAAAATAATCAATCTTAACCCTTGTTTTTTTGAACCAAGACAATCAATATTAACCCAGAGACAAATGAACTTGTCTTAGCTCGGGGGATCAGCAACAAAAACAAATTCTGGGGAAGCCAAGTCCAGGCAATTAGTCACATAAAAGAGTCATCATTTGCAGCGACACAATTGTCAGCCACAGTCGCCACCAGAAATAAAAGCAGGCACTTCAAACCCGCAAATAAAGCACGAATTAGAAGCTATCGTACTTACCGTGCCGGAACGATCAGATTGGGCAAGATTTTAGAGCCGTGAAAAAGAAGCCTAAAAAAAAGTTAATTATTAAAATTCTAGGCTAACTTCATAATAAATAACATATAATAGCCATAACTTCCTGAAAGGCCGGTATAACCGGAAAATGGCGGCGCAAATGTCAATAAAGCCGGTTTGTTTGATTAAACCGAAAAAAAGAAAAATTAAATTAAATACAAAAAAGTGAAATATAATACCCAGAATTAAGGTGAATTTATTAGAAATTAGTCTTAGAAAATTAGATTGTAAAATACTTCCACGTAATACGTTAGGTTTTTAACTGTATAATTTATTTTGATTCGTATACGGGTATATTTTTTTTGTGACAGACTTGCA
Organism: Philornis downsi; assembly: GCA_019455685.1. Taxonomy (NCBI): domain Eukaryota; kingdom Metazoa; phylum Arthropoda; class Insecta; order Diptera; family Muscidae; genus Philornis; species Philornis downsi. Next base: position 11,138 of record JAHXMU010022083.1, read on the forward strand.
ATAGGTAAATAGTAGTATTTGTGGACGTAAGAGTCCGACCTCGATAAGGCCATTTAGGTCGATTGAATTGCACGTGAATTTCAATTCGCAAATTCGACTGAAAAGTGATGAATGCAACTTTAACCAACATGAAATTTGGCGATCACCTTCCCTTTTTGTGGAGCATTTATGTGCAGAGCAATACATTATGAATAAATTCTCCAATTAAAATGGACACGACTGTATATGACAGTTGAAGAACAAACAACATAGTACAACTCAGTGTGTGGTAAAGTAGTATAGATAAAATTACGCTCGTAACACAAAAAAAAAAAAAAAAAAAAAAAAAAAAAAAAAACAAAAGCAACGGAGAAATACAATGGTAGCATTTTGTTGACATCCTATGATACCGGTATAGGATACCAAAAAAAAAAACGCATCGACGTAAAGCAAAATAAATTTGGCATCACTTCACATGTGTAATTTTTTGTTGTCAATTTTCGTTTGTTTACATGATGTCTTTGTGAACATTTTCCTCATATTATCTGTAATGCACATATTTCCATGAGCTTGAAATCGTATTTACTCTCAATAAAAATATAATGGTTTGATCGTAATACTATGTTTCTTACATTTTTACTTGGTTTTATACAGGGTGGGACATATGAGTGTTGGCGATTTAATTCTTCAATTTCTCGGTAACGCGCGGCGCGCGGTGGCGGGGGCATATGTTGTTCGCTGCGCCGCTTCCTGGAAATTTAGTCGCCATGGAGCCGTACACGGGACTGCAGCGTGCATTTTGTGTTCGAGCGTATTACGAAAACAATAAATCAGTGATTGCTGTACGACGTTTGTATCGGCATGAACACGGTTTACACGATTTAAGTGAAGTTCCAAGCGCCAATGTGATACGAAAATGGATCAGAATGTTCGAAACAACCGGTTCAACAGTACCAATTACGGTTCGTGGTCGCCCACTTTCTGCAAGGTCAGCCGACATTGTGAAGCGTGTTCGTGTTTCAGTTCAGCGAAATCTGCAACAGTCAACACGTAAGAGAAGTCAGTCTTGCTAGCAACATGCTAGCAGACTTTTTGGTGCCAGCTTTGCAAGAACTTCAAGGCGATACCTCGAGGATGTGGTTTCAACAGGATGGGGCCACATGTCATACGGCTAGGGTATCCATAGAGCTGCTGATAAATGTTTTTCCTGGAAAACTCATTTCGAAAAGGGGGGATATTGAATGGCCCCCACGTAGCCCCGATCTCTCTCCATGCGATTATTTTCTATGGGGCTACCTCAAATCGGTAGTCTACGAGAATAATCCGACCAATTTACAGCAGTTGAAGAGGAACATTATTCAGGAAAATAACAAAATACCGAGAACTACTTTTCAACGAGTTTTCCAAAATTTGCGACTTCGGTTCCAAGAGTGTCAAGCAGCCGAGAGAAGCCATTTGGACAACATTATTTTTAAGTCTTAAAAATTCCTATGCTTCTACTTTTTAAAAATACAAATATATTTTTTTTTGTGTTTTGTAGTTTTTTTTAATTGAATGTTTAAACCGCCAACACCCTTATGGCCCACCCTGTGCAATTTATCCCCGTTAGCGTACGAGTATGTGGGATAGCATCTGCATGACGAAACGGGTGTAAGTTACCAACAAAACGCAACGAATATTATTAGCAGAGCCCCGCCAATTCGCCAATAATTACCAATAAATTGTCGGTCCGGTTTAATTCGTATAAGTTCCATACATTTATGTTTCTTCGCTTTTTTTCACAATACAAAGTTTATTTAACTTCTTATAAATCGTAGTTGTAGTAGTAGTATTATAATTCTTATAATTCGTAATGCAAAACATTAATACGAGTAATTCTAAAAAAATTACGTAATCATAATAGGTAGCTCCTTTTATAGTTAAACTTTTTGATGGAATTTTTTGTGTTTGTCGTGGTTATTACGCAAGCCTGAAAATCCGGAAACAGAAAGGTCTGTAGTTTTGTGGTTTCGCAGTGCCGACAGTAAAATATCACTGTTGGAGGCTCGTTATTAATGGAGTATTTTGTCAAAAAATTGAATGTGAATAATTTCAAAGCAAGCAATGGTTGGCTTGATCATTAAAAAAAAAAGCGGAACGATGTAACGTTTAAAAAATGATAATGGCTTTATATATATATACTTATACTATATATATATATATATATATATATATATATATATATATATATATATAATAAGCTATACTTATATAGCTATAAGTAAGCTAACCTTACTTATTTCGTTTTACTGAAGTTTTGGTTTTTAAAAGGTTTGGATTTTAAGGTTTGGTTAATATTTTAAAATCCACAATTCATTACTACGGGGTTGTTATGGTTACTGGGCCTGCATTTCTGTGGTCCGCATCTACCCCGTCTAAGATTTGTGCCATGCTTGATTTCCCGGCAATTGATGTTACAACACTGTTCTTACCACACTTAAGACAACCTAAGTGTTGGCAAATGGCAACCAACAAAGCTATGACCAACAACTTTGCAGTTTCAATAGTTATTGGTCCTCAATCCTTTTATGATCCACGGAAATATTTGCTGTAGAGTAAATCTCATGGACTCGTTGTGTACATGGCTTGAACTGTTGATATTGTTATTCTTATATCGCAAGCAAAAAATATCTTATCTCCTCTGAAAACATCATTTGTAACAGCTCACAGTTGGGGTAAAAAAACGGATAAAACTCTTCATCTTTTGAGGCTATCCACGGATCTAGCCATTCTTTGATGTCGTCATATGAGTGGAACTACTGGTCAGCCAGATCGTGTGCCATAGAACGGCACAGGTGATAATTGAACGGAACAATATCTGTAAAATATGGCGGATGGGGTAATACTTCCTGTTCAGCGTTTCCAGGTAGGTTTTAACGGGCTTGGCCATGTGAGGGCGAGAGCTGTCATCCTGAAGAATCGCTTTTTCGTGCCTTTCCACGTATTGTGGACATTTCTCACACAGAGGTAGGCTCAATCGAATTAATTGAAGTCGATATCGATTGCCAGTGATGATATCGCTTGGTTTCAACAGCTCCTAATGAATAACAACAACCTGGTCCCACCAAATAAAGAGCATAACCTTCCCAACGTGAAAATTCGGCCGAGGTGACGACGTGACTTTCTTTTCTTTGAATTGGATTGGATTTTCATCGCCCGTAACAATACGGTGAAGAAACTTCTTCCTTTTTTGTCGACGAAGCAGTAGTTCACAGGCAAAAAAACAACGCTCAACGTCCCTTGGCTTCAACTCATAAGGAACACACGTTCCTCGCTTTTGAATCTTTCCCAACGCATGCAATCGCTTGGAAATGGCTTGGCGGGTAACTCCTAATACTGAAGCAAGTTCTACCTGCGTTTAACACGGATCCCTATCAAGTAATACCGTCAATTCAGTGTCTTCGAAATTTTTTCGTCTTTCTTCACGCAAACGGTTATCAACATCAAAATTACCGACAAAACCCATCTCGACATATTGTTTCACTCATAGCTGCATCCATAAGGTTTTGAAGCTCTCGATAAGCTTTAGCCGCCGTTTCGTTCGATTGAAAGAAGAAAAACAATACTTCACGCATATGACGATTATTTAGCACAAAATCATATATATTCACAGAATATGACGTCAAAAGAAAATCACTATAATGCCGAGGCGGTATGTTTACCATATGCCTAAGCTCGACTCATGGCGTTTGAGTTATGACAGAGTCGACTAACATTTACAGCTGGCGCCATCTATTGGCGAACAGTGGTAACTTAGTTCTGCACAAATATTTGTTTCTTCTGACTTACGCAGTATAAGAAATAGAAATCCATTTTTTAACCGAAAACATGTTATCAAACCGCAATAAAAGTTTGAGTTAAAAATTTGTGAAAAATTAAATTCAGAAGCGTTGAAACCGTCGTTTGTAGATGCAGTTGTTCAGGAATGTATTATTCCGCAACATAATGAAATTTCCGATACTTTAAAGCTTAAATTGTTTTTCTAGACGTTACAGTGGTGAAACGTCCCTTTATATTTGACGTTTGTCTGGGAATTGTGGGAATACTTCCAGGTATAACAACGTTTTGTGTTACCTACCACAGTCCGTAGATAAATATTTTATTGCCCTCTCAATTCGTTTTTATGGTTTAGATATTACCCACTTCTGTGCCTCACCTATTAAACATATTTCAATGTGTTCTAAATGTACAGCTTTCTTCATATTTTTTATTCTGTAGATAATTATCTTTTCATTTTCAACTCTGTACATGTTTTAGCCGTTTTAATTAAAAAGTAGGAAGAATGCCAGCTTTTCTCTTGCGGCCACTGACTGCTTTTCATTTTTCAGCACTTCTTTAAATACCCATTCATACTCATTTTTGAGTTGAATCCTTTGGATTTGGAGGTAGTTACTATATACATTCCTGAGTCCATCCGTTAAAAAAAATGTGAATATAAGCGTTGGTATTCATAATTAATTGATTTTTAATCCTTTCGTAAATTTCTATGAGTCAACTTGAACTTTGTTGTTCTGTTATATTTTTTTCATCAAACTCTTTCGAAAGAATTTGATAATGTTGTTTTCAAATTTTGAAGGTGTGTGCAATATACATATACACATTTAGACTGTTTGATCTGTGGCGGAGCTGCTGCAACTTTCCTTCTTCTACTTCTTATGTGGCGACTAGAATACGAAAGATGTCTTTTAGATGAAAGATTTGAATGCGAATGATCTATTATAATATATGATGCACGTAAAAAAATCTCAAGCGCTTCGGTCTTCTACGCTTCTTCTCCAACTTGTCGCATCAAGTTTCGGTAGTGCTTCAAAATTCTGGTCCACCGAGTTTGTTGTCGGAAACTTTTCGTGTTGGAGCATTGGGGTCTATCCGCACATTATGACTCAGCCAACGCAATCGCTGTATATTAATGCGCTGGACCACGCCAATGTCGGCTTATAGTTCATACAGCTCATTGCTCATGCGACGTCGTTCTCTACTCTCTGTTAATAATTATGGGACCATATATTTTCCGTAGTATTTTCCTCTCGAAAATTCATTGATTCATTCGCTTGTGTCGTAACCCAGGATTCTGAGCCATAAAACAAGGCAGGAGGAACCAACGTTGAGTTTTTGTTTGTCGAGAGAGGGTTTTATCATTGAATGGCTTGCTTGGCCCATAGTACCCTCCGTTAGCAAGCAATACTCCCCTCTTTATCCCAATGATGATATAATTCGTTTTATTTACAACGGAACCGAGGAAGCTGAATTCATTCAACACTTCAAAATTATAGTTATAGTTAGTTAGTTATAGTTGATATACTGCATGAACAGCGTATCAAGCGAGCAGATTCTTTGTTCGCCAAAACAAACAACTTGATTTTGTCCTCGTTTACCTCCAAACCCATTTTTGCTGACTTCTTCTCAATGCATTATTGACAGTTTTGTCAATAATGTTGCAACTTTTAACCAAAATGTATAAGTGTGTGTGAAAATTTGGCATATTTGTTTTAAGAAAATGCGGTTATTAAATTTGCATTTAAAAAATTGAAAAAAAACTAGTTTATATTCACCAGACATTTGGATCTAAATTGGTCAAAGGAAAAAAAATATATTTTAAATCGCATCTCTTCCAATCTGTATAAGATAACCGGCAATACAAATTTGTAAAATCCGAGCTACCGTATTTGAACCGCCACTGTGAGACCCTGGTTATACCTGGGATCAAATCATAAGGGAATGACATAAAACTTTTTCAACTTTATAATAGCTATGAGAGCAAAATATGCATCTATGCACTATATTATCCAAGATATGCATTTGTACTTGGAACTCATTTTCAAACCATTTCGAAAAAGTCTTCTCCAAGTCTCCTCAGTAAATCTCCTTTGATATGAAAGTCGCAAATTACTGTGCCGTCTTTAGAACTACGGCCTTTACGTAGACCGCCCACTATAAATATGATTTCTTGGACGTTGATCATATTTTACATTACATCGAATTTAGTACCTCTTCTCGTCAAATGTACTTTAACCGGTTGCTGGGCAAATCGGTAATTTAGCATCCTCATCTGATCGCGGGCTCCATTCCGCCCTGTAACCCTGCCAGTACTTACTGAACTCATATTGACTTACGATCAGTCTACCCCGTATTAAACATCTCATAATAGTTGTTGTAATATGTCTGAAACAATTACTTTCAACAAATAGATATCTTGGCGAAACATGAAGTCAAACTCCGCTGCGAGGTAAACCCTAACCGATGCTAATTACGTCTGTTTGATAATTACTAAACGTCGGCCGAAACTAAAAATATTTATGTTATTCGGTTTATAAGATTCCGAAAACTTTTGGATCCCAGCACTTCCTGCGCTGCACCATTTTTTCAACAACGCCATTGACTAAACATTACTGTCACCAGGACTTGCAACAATCAGAGGAGTCATATCGCATCAGAAATTAAGAAATATATACGAGTATATATGTACAGGGTGGGCCATATGAGTGTTGGCAATTTAATTCTTCAGTTTCTCGGTAACGCGTGGCGCGGGGTGGCGGGGGGATATGTTGTTCGCTGTGCCGCTTCCTGGAAATTTAGTCGCCATGGAGCCGTACACAGGAGTGCAGCGTGCATTTTGTGTCCGAGCGTATTACGAAAACAATAAATCAGTGATTACTGCACGACGTTTGTATCGGCATGAACACGGTTTACACGATTTAAGTGAAGTTCCAAGCGCCAATGTGATACGAAAATGGATCAGAATGTTCGAAACAACCGGCTCAACAGTACCAATTACGGTTCGTGGTCGCCCAGTTTCTGCAAGATCAGCCGACATTGTGGAGCGTGTTCGTGTTTCAGTTCAGCGAAAACCGCAACAGTCAACACATAAGAGAAATCAGTCTTTGCATGTCAAAAGAACAACTTTACGACGAATTTTGAAACGTGATTTGCATTTGAAGGCTTATAAGATTTAGATAGTCCAAGAATTAAAACCCGATGATGCCAATAACCGACTTAACTTTGTCAATTTGATGCTAGAGCGGTTCAACAATTTCAACAACGTGATTTTTAGTGATGAGGCAAATTTTCACCTTAATGGCCATGTGAACAAGTAAAATTGTCGGTTCTGGTCCGAGACTTATCCCAGACGCTTGCATGAACGTCCACTTCACAGCCCCAAGCTTGTCGTGTGGGCTGAGATAACGTCAGCCGGTATTACTTACTTACCATACTTTTTTGAGGACGAAAGAGGGCATGCGATGACGGTTAGAGCGAACAATTATTGCAACATGCTAGCAGACTTTTTGGTGACAGCTTTGCAAGAACTTCAAGGCAATACCTTGAGGATGTGATTTCAACAGGATGGGGCCACATGTCATACGGCTAGGGTATCCATAGAGCTGCTAAAAAATGTTTTACCTGGAAAACTCATTTCGAAAAGGGGGGATATTGAATGGCCCCCACGTAGCCCCGATCTCTCTCCATGCGATTATTTTCTATGGGGCTACCTCAAATCGGTAGTCTACGAGAATAATCCGACCAATTTACAGCAGTTGAAGAGGAACATTATTCAGGAAAGTAATAAAATACCGAGAACTACTTTTCAACGAGTTTTCCAAAATTTGCGACTTCGGTTCCAAGAGTGTCAAGCAGCCGAGAGAAGCCATTTGGACAACATTATTTTTAAGTCTTAAAAATTCCCATGCTTCTATTTTTCAAATATACAAATATATTTTCTTTATGTTTCGTAGTTTTTTTTTAATTGAATATTTAAACCGCCAACACCCTTATGGCCCACCCTGTATATATACTCGTACTGCAAAATAATGAAATAAAAAAAATTTATCAAGTGGATTCAGTATCATTCTCTATTTCGCAACAAAAAACACAAACAAACATATAAATCGGGATGTCCTTTCAAAGAGAAAATCTATATATATAAAAATAATTATCATTGTGTTAGTAATTGATGTTCTCTGGAATGCGTGAACCGATTTTGTTTCTGCAAAGTGCATATTGAAGCTGAAGTTAATACCAAGGTTTTTATGTATGAACGCTTTTTGTATTTGTATTGGTTCATGAATTACAGTCATTTTAGTGACTGTATTTAGTCATAAAATTTAGTGATGAAAAAGTTAGCTCAATGAATTATTATGCATATCGTCTTATGGTCCGTCAAAATGATACTAACCATATTTTTCATTGTCGTAGACTTTTCCATCAATTTGTAGTTGATATGTACGCTAAAATTGAAAGTGAACGACTAAATTTCATACAGTTTAATCAGAAGAAATTACGTACGGAGGAGTATATTCATTTGCGTGATGCTATAAATAATGACGGTAATGTTAATGATATTGGGAAAATGACCATTTTGCCTTCAACGTACACAGGCAGCCCACGTCATATGCATGAGTAGGCGCAGGATGCAATGACGATCGACCAGATTTATTTATAACATTTACGTGTAATCCGAAATGGAGTGGCATCAAAGATAATTTATTTGTTGGCCAAATTCCAGTTGACCGCCATGATGTCACTGCCCGTGTTTTTAAGCAAAAATTGAAAGCGCTTATGGATTTTATCGTGAAATCTGAAGTGTTTAGTGAAGTCAAGTGCTGGATGTATTCTCTGGAGTGGCAAAAGCGTGGTTTGCCACACGCTCACATATTAATATGGTTACAGAATAAAATCACACCGGATGAAGTTGACAATGTGATATGTGCTGAAATTCCAGATCAAATAAGTGATCCTGAATTATATGGTGTTGTTGTGCAAAATATGATACACGGTCCATGTGGAGCATTCAATATTAACTCACCATGTATGCTTGATGGAAAATGCAGTAAACGTTATCCAAGAGCTTTGGTTTCGGATACAATCACTGGAAATGATGGTTACCCATTATATCGTCGTCGATCAACTCAAGATAATGGTAGATCAATTACCATAAGAGTAAAAAAATCAAAATGTTGTCGTCGGTAACCGTTGGGTTGTGCCCTATTCACCTTTATTGTCCATTAAATACATTTGCAAGTATGTAAATAAAGGTAGTGATATGGGCGTGTATGGATCAACTGATTCAAATAGAAATGACGAAATACATCTGTATCAAATGGGGCGTTACATTAGCAGTAATAAAGCGATTTGGCGTATTTTTTCATTTCAAATTCACGAGAGATATCCAGCTGTTGTTCATTTAGCTGTTCATCTTGAAAGTGGCTAACGATGCCATTTCACTACCGAAAATGCTGTACAGAGAGCTCTATCACCATCTCATACAACTCTAACTGCATTTTTTAAATTGTGTGAAGTTGATGCTTTTGCCAGAACATTATTGTACACAGAAGTGCCAACGTATTTTACGTGGAATGTATCAAAAAAGGAGTTCCAACAGCACAAGAAAGGAAAACGTGTTGATGAACATCATTCAAGTAATGCTTTGGGGCGTATTTATACTGTTCACCCAAATAATGCTGAGTGTTTTTGTTTACGTTTGCTGTTAATAAACGTACGTGGTCCAACATCATTTCGACACTTAAGGACAGTCAATGGAGTTCTGTGTACGACATATCGACAAGCGTGTCAACAGCTCAATTTATTGGAAAACGATATTCATTGGGAACAAACACTTGCAGACGCAGCAGTTGTTGCTCATCCTTATCAAATTCGAGCTTTGTTTGCAATTATTTTGTCTACCTGTTTTCCATCGAATCCATCTGAACTGTGGACAAAATTTCAAGACTGCCTATCGGAAAATATACTGTTTCGAGTGTGTCAAGAAAATCGTAATCCGGGAATGGATTTCACGTCAGAAAAGGCGTTCGATACTATTATGCAAGCTGTCAATAGTGAAGCCGGTGGATTTTATTTTCTGGATGCACCAGGAGGCACCGGAAAAACTTATTTAATTTCATTGTTGTTGGCATATTGCAGAATCAAATTGCATTGGCATTGGCGTCTTCTGGCATTGCAGCCACTTTGTTAGATGGTGGCCGGACCACACATTCTGCTTTAAAATTGCCATTGAATTACCAAGTTAATGAATCACCGACATGCAACGTTTCAAAAACATCTGCAACGGCAAAATTATTGAAAAGTTGCGGTATCATTATTTGGGATGAATGCACTATGGCGAATAAGAAATCTGTCGAAGCTTTGGAAAGAACAATGAAAGACCTCCGAGGTAATTCAGAGTTGTTTGGTGGTGCGTTGATTTTATTGTCAGGTGATTTTAGGCAAACATTACCAGTCATTCCTAGATCAACAGCAGCCGATCAAATTAACGCTTGCTTAAAGTCTTCATATTTATGGAAATTTGTTAAAACATTGAAACTTACTACCAACGTTCGTGTTCGGTTGCAGAATGATCCATCTGCTGAGAAGTTTTCTAACCAGTTGCTGAAAATTGGGAATGGTGCAATTCCTGTTGATGACACTGGATAGATAACATTGCCAAATGGATAGATATGCAATCAAAGATTCCTGGCGAATTGGTGTCGTACAAGTCTGTCGATACTGTTACCAATGAAGAACATGTTGTGAATTATCCAACAGAATTTTTGAATTCGTTGGGCTTACCAGGATTGCTTCCGCATAATCTTCAATTAAAAGTTGGAGCAACTATTATAATGCTTCGCAATATCAATCAACACCGTTTGTGTAATGGTACAAGACTTTCTATTAAAAGGTTGATGGCTTATGTAATTGAAGCTACTATTTTAACTGGAAAATTCAACGGCGCAGATGTATTCATTCCACGCATCCCAATGATTCCCTCTGATCTACCATTTGAATTTAAACGACTTCAGTTTCCTGTTCGCCTTGCGTTTGCGGTTACCATTAATAAGGCGCAAGGCCAATCCTTAGGAATTTGTGGAGTGAATTTAGAGTCTCCAGTTTTCTCACATGGACAGTAGTATGTAGCCTGTTCGCGCGTTGGCAAGCCATCGCTTTTGTATATTTACACCGAAAACGGAAAAACAACAAATGTTGTTTACCACAAAGCATTACAATAAAAATAATTTATCACTGATTTAAATGAATTCGAATTTATATTTTTATTTTCTTTCTTGAACTACGAATTGTTTGAAGGCAAAACGAAGTTTGCCGGGTCCACTAGTATAGTATAAAATAATTAAGTTTTCTTGCAATACCAAAACTTTACACGGATACTTACATTACAAATGATTTCACAAAATAGTTCGCTATCTAGCCAGTCACTCAACTCAGTTTCAAATCTGTCTCTAATGCGATGATATTTAGACCAATTGTTAGAAAATTTTAACAGAGTAAGCTTTATTTTCTGTTGTTCACTTTCTAATAATACTCGTTTAAAATGCTTTTCGACAAAATCTTTAACATGATGCATAACATCGCATGGTCTGTTTTGCTTTATCTCTAGCCACAATTGAAAAATAGTGCGAATCCGCAATGAGGTTGACATTGAAAAACAATCATAAAAGAAATTCGTGCAAAATCGAGCAGCGGAATTTTAAATATATTAAAATACATACTTGTAGCAACAAAATACCAAAAAAATGGAAAAGTGTTATCTCTACTTTCTTTTAAATTCTCTACGAAAGTTCGCTGTTGCTGAAAAATCTTGACAATGTCTCACTACTATCTTTTTCTAACGGGATCTGACATATGATCAATATTTGTACACAAAAACAGTGTTGTAATTATAACTAAAGGCACCACTTACACCCTGTTATACATTTTGGTAGCCGTTACATTCAAATAATTAAATTTTTAGTATTATAAATGAATCTTAAATTTGGAGCTTTTCCATAAATTTCGTATGCTGTACACAAACCTTAACTTTGAACCACTGTAACTTTAAAATTTAGAAAAAGTTTCAAAAAATATTTTAAGTATGATGTAACCAGAGTGTTACAAAAAAAATTAAAAAAAAAAAAAAAAACGTTCGAATTCTAACATTGACGTTAACCATTTTTGGCCACCCTCGCGACACAGTGCGCCCTAACAGTGGACTCTTCATTGATGGTTATGACTCATAACTTTAAACTTTCTTCTCCGAAATGGATATGTTTTTTCTCATTTACGAATCCACCATTACAGACACTTTTTTTAGGTGCTCTAAAGGGAGAATTTTGTTAGTAACTATGATTGGCATAAGAAAGAGTAGCAGACAGGCCATTTCGCCTTTGCATACATCGCGTGATTAATTAAGCAAAATTTCGCCTATTTCTATCAACGTCCCTTAGGGTACTCTCGACGACAATGATTACCTCCTTTCACCATCATTATTGCTCCAACCGACAAACAGTGTAGAAATTTCAGCCTGGTTAATTGACTTTACATACGTCTTCCGCCCCCC
>JAHXMU010022083.1:23877-36010 GCA_019455685.1 Philornis downsi
TACGAATTGTTTGAAGGCAAAACGAAGTTTGCCGGGTCCACTAGTATTATTATATGTTTTTACGTTGGCACAAAATGGTAATTTTTTCAAATTTTCATTAATCAGTAATGCAATACTGATAACAAAAATTTAAGTCACTTCATTTTACGAATTACAGTGGAAGAGTTGAATGTATAGGAGGTACCGGAAGCTGCGTAGTTACTTGGTAGATTTTTAAGTTTTGTTGAGAAATACAAATCAACATAACGGACAAAAATTTTGGTTACTGCAGCATACTAATTAGAAATCACAGAGAAAAATTTAATTTCCGAAAATTTACCAATTTGTATGGAACGTAACAGAACGTCCCGATCGCATTCTAAGCCACCACAAGATTAGTTTCACAAAGAGAAATAGGTAACCGCTTGATTTTTGCAAAATTATAAAAAATGTAATGGGAAAACATATAAGATTGTACGGTGTACAAATTAGCAATTATAGAAGAAAAAATGAGTCCGGAAACCGTTCAGTTTGCATGGAAGGTACCAGAAGAGGTGAGTCCATGTAGCCCATTTACAATTTTCTTTCACAATATTAGGCCATGCAGAATTCGAAGAAGTTTCATAAATATTACTGCAGTTATCATATACTAGCCACCCAGATAATTGGCATTTCAAAAAACTTTATTCTCTGTGTTATGTACTTAAAACTTCATTCGATCTTTTGGTACGGTCAAAAGTGTAGCAACTAGAAGGAAGCATCTAAAATGCCAAGCATCTTTCAACCAAACGTTTTTCATAGGTCATTAAGTTTCCTGAGTCTCTCCGACTATCTGGTTGGCAGGCTGATGGACACGATATCTGTCGCAAATTTTTATGAAACATCCTAAAACTTGGGACAGCTTGATATTTTTTATTTAATACCTGTAGATTGTAAATATCGATCGACTACCTCTGGTACATCTTACACAAATTGTGAAAATCCCAATTTATTAACGGGAGTAACCTGAATATTTGTTCGCTACATCGCTTGAAATAAAATAGGAAGTATCGACCGATAACTGCATCCCTTCTGGTATCTTCCAAACAATTGAAAGATTTAACCATATATCGTATGTATTTCTAAGTTCATATTTTTGATTCAACTGAATTCTGTCAAATCTTCAACACACAGCATATCGGTCATTTGTACTAGAAGGGTGAGGCAATACTCGCCATTTTCAATACTCAGAACTCAATTCATCAAACGCTTAATGTGTCCCAAATTTTACTAAATTCAATGCAACTGCTTGGAGGGTATGAAGCTAACAACATGTGTGCTAAATCAAAGATAACAAGAGAGGCAAGTTCACTTGGTCAGTTAAGGACTGTACACCAATACAATAGGCAAAAATTAGTCTAGGATCGAGGTATTACAGGGGAAAAAAATTAATTTTGGAAAATCGATTAGTTTGTACGGCCGTGCAAAATTTTTAGAAGTTTTACAAAAACTTACGTCAGTTTTCGTGTCTACCAGCTAGACAGGCACACAGACAGACGGACATCGCTCAATCAACTTGAGCGAAAAACTTGAAAAAAACATGAAAAACATAAAAAACTTGAAACCTTTTGTGATCAAAAGATATTCATTGCTTTAAACGCTTCCTTCTGAGTGTTACTTAGGGTGCGGCTATAAAGAAGATAAACTTAACAAAGATTTGAAACGAGAATCTTTCGATGATCGCTATTTAGATACTCTCACCTGTGTAAGACTCTCAGAAATTACATTGGCACATCTGTAGAAATACAGGTTAGTTACCGTCCTGCCTTTTTTTATAAACAAAAAAAAAAAAAAAACAAAAAAACAAAACGCTGCTATGCTCACAGTTGTTACACCAACTCCACTTTATTTGTTCATTTTTTAAGTTGATCTAGTTTAATACAAATGACAAAAAAAAATTGTATTTCCAGACGACACAACATAAAAAGTAAAAACCGTAACACAGAAATTGGCTGCAGCCCATATTTAACGATCTGCGAGTCTGTAACGGCTCGATTCACACTTTGCCCCTAACAAGACAGGCAAGGAAAATGGATGGTATTCTTTCCCCTAAGCCTTGAAATATTTAACAAATAGTTTGATAGGCTTCTGGTAACCCTCAAAGCAAAAATGCGTAGAAATGTACAGAATTGTCCATTTAGTGGTTTCACAACCGGCTGTCTGACAAGGCTGTCAGCTGTTAAATACCTGTCATCTGAAGTGTTACTTATTTAGTGAAAGGTTTGCCATTTATCAATATGGATCGTTTAGCAACCAAAGAACGCGTAAAAATAGTTAAAACTTACAACAAAAGGGGTGATTTAAACGTGGTCGTACATTACGAGGTGATTATGGTCGTCATAATTGATGTATTGGCAAGGAAATGGACAGATTATAAAGAAATTTGAAGAGACCGGAGTGTTACAGATGTGGTCAGGCATGTGCACCATCACAATGTACGCACTGCCGAAAATATCGCTTCTGGTAGTGAAAGTGTGGCGGATGTTTCAAAATTCAATTCAGATTGGCTGTACGTTACCCGATAATTTTTGGCCTGCAATTGAAGATTATGAACTGGACGATTTGTGGTTGCAACAAGACGGTGCCACGAGACACACAACACGATCCTAATCCCTAAATGTGGGGGCACTTGAAAATGAGAAGAAAATGAGCGTAAGGGCACTGCTACACGTTCAATACATGTTGAACGCGATCCAATATCGCGATATTTATTGAACGTGTAGCAAGCGGTATTGATGGATCGCGATCCATATCGCAGAATGGCCTAAATTATGGATTATCAATCTATTAAAATGGATCGCGATCCAAATGTCACAATATATATTGAACGTGTAGCAGTGCCCTAAGATATAATCATCCCTTGTGCTCAATGCCTGCATTCCGATGTTATCTAAAAAGATAATCCGTACTGATGATTCTAATGGTGACCCAGGTTTTCGATATATTAATCGTATCCAATGAATACATACTTCTTGTGTAATAAGTTAAGCGAATGACTAAATTGAATAACAAAATTAAATGATTCATATTCTTATTTACGAGATGTTTAAAAATCTTTAAACTTAGAAATAACTTTAATTCTTCGGATTTGTATCTTATTTTCCATTTTTCCATTTGATTTTACGTTATCTCTTAAAATTAGCACATAAGTAAAATATGTTACTCTGTCAGAAAAGAAAGGAAGTGATAACAACTCAACCTAGAGTTGTGAGCATCCCTCGATGACAGCAGGCCTGATGTCTAATTTTGGAGTTGTGTTTTAAGACACCTCTAAGATATGAGCAATTCATTCAAACACAAATAAATTAAAAAAAATTAAACATTCAGACATTAACTAAAGCATTAAGGTAGTGTTCAGAGGCAACCGCTATTTCCCCATATAATACTTATATAGAAAAATTATATGAAATTAAAAATTATATGAAATTAAAGAATCAGTGAGTTCCCATATTTCTCATTTATATACGATATTAAAAATATTGCCAAGACTTTCCCATAATCAGATATGCAAATTGTAATGAATGAATTCAGCTTAATAAAAATCTTCACAACATATTACAGTGAAGTGAAATCTCCGCTTGTTGTCATTAAGTACATTTTAATGTACTCCTCTCATCTCTTTCACGTATGTGCGAGAAACTCTTCTCAAATAGAAATAAATTTATAAGGTAAAATTTGAACAGAGAGTTGAAGCCGAGTATCCACTTGCTCATACAAATCGAATAAGGAGTTTGCCACATTACAAGCCAAGCTTTGAGTAGCTTAGCGGGTAAGTGTTCGCCTTCAAACCGGACAAGCCCTGGGTCTTGTGTTTATATATATATATATATATATATATATATATATATATAGAACGTATGTATATATAGATATATATGCAGATATATATGCAGATATATAAAAAGGAGAAATTACAATAAATTCTATTTATAGAAGGAGGAGAACATGAGCTTGTTTCAATTCCAGATCAAAATATTAGTGGTGAATATGGATATGGTAACTGTCGCATTTTTATGTTAAGTTCTTAACAGTTCTGATCGTCAAGAATAGCTTTGTTTTTTTCTTTTGCAATAAGGCAGTCAAAGTGAACGCAAGTCATATAAAAAAAGTCATAACGTTTAGTGACAAGTTTTTTTTGGGCTTTTCGAAGTAAGTACAGTTGAGCATTTTTATAACGTGCCAACCAAATTTTTATTACCATTTCAAGAAAGACGGAAATTAACCTGCAAATTTGTGCACCTGAATTAGAAAGTGCATCTACTTTCATTTCTTTATCCAATAAATATAATCCAATAAATTCTTGGTCGGTTATCCAATTTTGTGACGGAATCGTAGAAACATATATACCAAGGCCTGGAATATATGCAAGAAACCCGGATTTCCCTTCCTCATTTCCGTGGATATTGCTCTTTTTTGCCCTGGGAATGAAGCCACAAAAAAATTGAAGACGTAAATTACGTAACCATTGCTTCCATATTTGTCCAGTGGCATAATACCAACGTGGTAATCAGCCATTATCTCCAGTGGATGGCCTCATACTGTTGTGTGTTCAATATTATCAATTTTTTTTTTTTTTTGCAATCTTTAACTAAATATTGTGGCATAAAAGTGGAAACGACCGGACTACTCATCAGGCTCAGCCAGTGATTCATTTGGAAACAATTTACACTACCTTATCATATTTCCATTTACGCCATTGATGATCTGCTGAAATATTACGACCAGATTTTCATTCTTTTGCTATTTGGCTCAAAGAACATCACTCTCTCATTAACTTACTGCCACCTTCACGACGAATGCTCTAGCCAAACGATATTAAAGCGACTTGGAATCCATAGAATCCTAGGACGATCTTCATTTCTCCAGCGACTCTTAACAGGAGATATATTATTAAGTATATATGTATAGTCACTAAATAACAGTATCGAATATTTTAAAATATTTCTATGCAAAATTTACCTTTTCTACTTGAATTTAGCAGCGTTCATCGAGGCCTCGACGTTTCTGATATAAACTTACACTAACGTACGTAAATGAATACCATTTTGTATCAACATCAAGCCGGTGAGTCTTAACCCCACTATATTTTTTCCATATCTGCATAAAATTATTATTACGTATTTTATATATATATATTCATATATATTTTTTTAATCTTATTTTAAGAATCATTTAAATTCAATTAAATGAACAGCCATGATCTTTCCTTTCCTTTTTTTTTTTTTTGTTTGGTAATTTTATAAGTAAAACTATTATTTTGCGAACCGAATCTATATTATCTTCCATCCTTATTTTAATAACAGATAAGAATCATTTAGCATATACAATCATATACAATCTGTTAAGCTTACAGAATATCTTTTAAATACCGATTATGAATTTTACTAACATTCAGATATTCTGTTAAAGTATCCATTTGTTTTCCTATGTACTAGATTCAATAACAGAAGTTAATAGTTAACAGAAATGTTAGTAAGCATTTGTTTCCAATTTGGCTGTTCTGCAAAGTATTTAAGTGTTGATTATGAGTTCAAAAACATAGAGTACGTTCAATTAAGTTCCTCTTGAAATGTTAATGCATTGTTTGTATATCAAATGAATATATTTTTGTTGGAATTATGACTCGCTAACTAAATCTTCTTACGGTGGATAACTAGGGCATTGTAGATCTCAGAGTTTTTGGGATCTTAGCAAATTTGGAGCCCCTAAGATCATGGAAGGGTAAGGGTTAAAAGGCGAAGGAATCCTACACCATCTAAGGAATCCATTTCGTAATAACTAACGACTGATTTAGCTTTTGTTCTTTTTTTGTTTTGCAGCTGGCTATACTGGGGCTTCTGATTGCTAGCTAGTATTAAATGGCTCCCTGTCTGTTTTTCTCGCTTAAACTATTCCATTAATATCATCTGTTAACTACAATTGAAAACCAAAAGTGATTAGTATGAATGATCAATTAGTTCATTTAACTTCTATTTTTCCAGCTTACGTATTCCATCAAAAAAGAAACAAAATATTCGCTTTTGTACATTACAAAATTTGAAAAATGATGCAATCATTTATTGCATATTAAACATTCACCAATTTCTGCAGTCTCTTCAGATTCCGAAATTCTCGGTTATTCAATTTTTTCCATGTTTTGTCTTCCCGAATGACAGAAATGAAAATGAAAAACTTCGACTGCAAAATTTGAACGGCTTACATTCTGATGTATGAAAGTACATTTCAAATGAAATAAAGTAAAATTTAAAAAAAATTAAATTAAATTTTAATTAAATTAAAATTTTTTTATTCCATTAAAATACACTATCCATTCTCACAAGTTCCTAACCTTTAAAAATGGGCCCGAATGGGGCCAGCTTGTTTCCTCTAAGTATGGGTATTCAATGAAAGACAATTTTCGAGGTTTCAAATACTGTCCAAACAATAAAAAAAATTAAGGAAATTTGTTTTCAAAAGACAACAATACCCTTTTTTGGGTACCGGTTTACCTTATGTCACCAAAAATTGGTAGCCTAGACATGGAGCATGGCGACTAATACATAAAACGAGGAAATACATTTGAAGGCTTATACTAAATTTATATTTTACTAATTCATTTATTAATTCTTGGAATTAATTCTTAATTAATTCTAAGAGGAAATACATCTGAAGAATTGTACGAATTGAATTTTATGTAAGTTCTGTTGAATTCTGGTGATTTTGTCTTAATTTTGTAATAGCTAGAATGGAAGACACAGTTTCTGAAAAAGCGATAGGTATTCTGGTGGGCGTGGGTTTAATCGCAAAAGATTTTTTTTAATAATTGCTCATATTTTTAAAAAGTAATAATAATAATAATTTGTAAACTAAAAGAAATTGAAATTAAAAAGAAAGTATTATTAATTATGACACCTGCTAAGGAGGTTTGAGCGTTTAACCCTAAATATCATTTAGTGTCGTTTATAACTCGAGTGAATATCAACATGTTTATTCATTAAATTTTTATTTCTGTTTTTCTCTTAACATCATTCATTCATCCACAGATAATCGTCCAATGTGATTGCAACATGCAACAAAACTTTAGACCTGAACACCCCGTGCCTTTTGGTGCATTAGACAGCAAAGGTGGCGTTGATGCAATGATGGTGGTGCAGAAAAGATGGCGTTGCAGACAGGTCCCTCGGTGTGGCTATTGAGATTTCGGAGGTGGCGTCTTTCATTTTAAGTTTTACATATTATAAGTAGTTGTGCACTAAACTTTCTGCTCTACGCGTAAAATTCGCTCACAATAAAGACCGGATTAAAGCTCAGAATAATGCTGAATTAAGTATGGGGTGCTTCTCGCATTTAGTGAGCTTTGGCGAATTCTATTTTTTTGACTCCCTTAACGGGACCTGCAGTTTAACGACGATCCCGAACATCATTCTGCGAAGCATTAACTTGACTTGTCGATCACTCAACTGCTTGAAGTTTTCGTTAGACAAAGAACGATAGCTGGTTGTATCGGCATGGCATGGTAGTTGCATGTTCTAATCATTGCTTTTTTGAGACTTTTAATCAGTCTTTTTTATATTTTTCTTCTTCGTCTTCGTATAAAAAGTGATCACGAAATTTGAAACTATTTTTTTCGTCAGACGGTTTTTTCTCGAGGCAAATTTTCTTAAGCGGTATTATTACTTTTTTTCATTGATTTCCAATACTGAAATCGGAATAACTGATGTTTCACATCTTAATATGTGCAATAATATATTTGTAAAACCAGTACAGAAATTTCAGTCAGATGAACTGACCTCGGCCAGCATCATTTTGAGTTGGTGCAAAAATGTGATGACTGCCAGGAAGCACATAGTGAGTCGTAGGAGCAGAGCTAAGTTTATTAATGCCTGATGTCTGCTAAATTGTATTATATTTAGTGCAATCGAATGAACGATATGAAGTTAGGAATACTTGCTGGTATAATTACGTAATTTTTACGGAAGTTGCCAGAGAGGTTGATGTAAAATTTTACAAACCATCAAAATGTCAAATAATTGCACAAATTTTAAGAAACTACGGTCTACGTATTGGGGGCTATAGCAACAAAATTAAATTTCAATAAATCGTCGAATTTTTTCATAACAACATATGGGAGGAGTGGTTATCAGGTCAATGTTTCTCAGAGGTTTCAGAGAATTGCATGTTAACGTATTGAACAGAAATTTAGGCTACTGAAGCCCAGATTAAAAAGATTAAAAATTAAATTCGAATGGGAATTCGTATTTCTATTGTAAGATCTTATGCTAGCACACGTTCGTTGTGTATCAAATTTGATTAAATTTTGTGTAACCATATCCCTAAACTTAACAACAACTTATCAACCGAAAACATTACAATAATATATAATCTTCTAAGTGGGTCAATTGTATGGCAGGTACCGGAAGGGGCTTGGCTAGACGGTTGATTTTTCCCAATTACTGTCAGTCGTTATAAATTAATGAAACGGACAAAAACGACAAAAATCTACGAGTT
Organism: Philornis downsi; assembly: GCA_019455685.1. Classification (NCBI taxonomy): domain Eukaryota; kingdom Metazoa; phylum Arthropoda; class Insecta; order Diptera; family Muscidae; genus Philornis; species Philornis downsi. The sequence continues at coordinate 32,383 of JAHXMU010022083.1, forward strand.
TTAGAGGAAGAAACTGAATTAATAGTATTCAGACAATTTGTATGGGGGATACCAAAAGATCGATACAGCTTATTTACAATATTAGGCTGCGCCCAGTTTAACAAATTTAGTAATCGCTATCGGGTCCAGACAGACGGACATCACTAAGTCGACTCAAAAAGTCATGAGACACAATTAGTCAATAGATAAAGGGTGTCCGTGGAGAAGGTATACTACTTCGTTCCGTCGTAAACATTAGTCTTGACAGTTCATATATGGCAGTCGTGAAGCAGAGACGTGGCAAATTTGTTATGAAGAAATATTCGATAAAGCAACTTGTTGGAATCGTTAAAACGTTTTATCAAAATCAATCATCGATTACTGTGACGATGAGAAAGTTACGTGAAATTTTTGGGAGAAACAACGTGCCAGCAAGACGCACTATTTATCGTGTAGTAAATGATTTCGAAGAAAGAGGGTCTGTAGCTGATAGGGTAAAGCACGGACCACAGCGTACTGCGAGATCGACCGAAAACATCACTGCTGCTCAAGAAAGTGTTCAAAACAATCCACCAACTTCAATTCGATGCAGTGTTTACGAGCTTGGTCTTCAAAGAACAACTTTGGTCACAATTTTGCACTAGGATTTGCATTTGTTTCCATTTAACATTCAGTTGGCGCAAAAGCTTCTTCCACAAGACCATTTACGCCGCCGTACATATGCCAATAGGATGTTACGACTCGCCATGACAACGAGGCACATTTTCATTTGAATGGATATGTGAATAAACAGAATAGTCGGTTCTGGGCAATTGAAACCCCTCAAATTATTTATCAATCACCTTTGCGTCCATTAAAAGTGACAGTCTGGTGTGCAATTTGGTCAGGGGAAATAACTGGATCTCACTTCTTTGAAACTGAAAGCGACGTAACGGTAACCGTCAATGGGGAGTGAAATCGTGATGTGGTAGCAGAAGACGGTGCCACATCGCATACAGCCAGAATTACAGTGGAATTACTGCGAGACCTCTTTCCACAACAAGTTATTTCACGAAATGGTGATGTTGATTGGCCTCTACGATCGCCTGATTTGACTGGACCGGACTTCTTTTTGCAAGATTTATGCAAATAAATCAGAAACGCTTGAGCAACTCAAACTCGTTATGAAATTAATAAAATACCGCAAGAAATGTTCGAGAATGTAATGAAATTTGTGCTGAAAAGGGCTCGCATTTGTGAGGCTAACAGAGGCGGATATTTATCTGATATTTTATTCCATACATAATTGCCGACGTTAAATAAAACATTTATCAATAAAAGGTCCATTCTTCTTCATTTAATCAAAAATTATAAGCAAATAAATTAATATACCTTTCCGACGTAGACCCTGTACTTGCCACTTCAACGCTTCCTTCTGACTGCTACTTTTACGGCTGTATTAAATGATTCATTCCTCCGGGAATGAGTAAATGGAACCTATTGAAATATAAAATTGTTTTTTTTTCTAGTACTTCAACATCACTTCACTGTATCGGACAGGAGCTCGCTCTTAAATCTTTATAAAAATGTAATGGATAACTAACTAAATCAATGCACAAAATATACCCATCCCCATACTCAAGCCAAACAACGGAAAAACTAATATTGCGACATGTCGACTTATGTACTTCAGTCATTATTACTCAAAGCTAACAATCTCCGAATACCACATGCAGTTGGTTCTATTACAAAAACATCAAATTATCCACTGAAGAATTTTTCAGCTTTCGAAAATGCTAAAATTTATACAATTTTTGATAAGTCCAATTGGTCTAAAAATAGATACATATAATAACTACGTTGAATATTACTTAACGTACAGTTCATATTAGCACTTTCGGTTATTATCTTTTTAATAGAATATAATAAAATTTGAAACTTAAATCACTACACATGATAGAATTAAAAAGTTTAATCAAAACAAAAATAAAAATATTTACTTAAATGACGGTTTTTGATATTTAGAATCCACAATTATCTCAAAACAGTTGCAAATATCTTCACTTTTGTAGGAAACACAATAAGTACTGTGTACGAATAACTTTGAATCGATCAACAAGCTTCTAATGCCGGGAATCATCTTTAACAAGAGCAAAAAATAGAACCCAAATAGCCTACTCCAGCTTTGCCTTCATCAAGGTTTAAAAATATCAAATATATCTCTTAACAAATTCGTTTGTAAATTCGGCCTTATCATGGCAAATGTCGATTATTATTTCTAGTATTCATTGTATCATAATTGTTATGTATACCCTTATTGCTTTTCCTCCAAGAGTATTTCAAATAAAAATGTAAAATATTCAACGCAGTAAGAAGAATTTCCTTACTAGCATTTAGGACAACTCAAGAAAACTAGTTCATCATTTGAGAAAAATGCTATGCAATATTGAGATTTACTAACAGTTAAACTCTTCAAATCTAAAAATGTCCACAACCCCGTACCCGACAGTTTTGTGGAAAATATAGAATATCATATTCTACCGAAATTATTAGGATTATACCACTATGCTAATAATACATGCGTCTACGCAATCATTGCACTTGTTACCTGTAATTACTATCAAAATTGTTCAAAAGTTTCCATTAAAACATTTTTTAAATAGTGATGAATAAAAAATCCAAAAAAAGAATGACGTAGCTTTTCATTATTCAATTTTTGTATCGGACATCGGAGAATACAACATTTCATATTTCATAAATTTGTTACCAATTGTTCAAATTACTACGTATGTTTTTCCCATGTTGTTTGAAATTTGTCAAATATGTAACCATACAAATTTAATAAAGTGTTTTATTGCTCGGTGTATCGGTTCTTGTTTGTACATCGCAATCACGCGTAAACTGTGATGGAAAGGGCAAAATCATAACGAAAGCATAGTTAAAACACTATGAATACGTTAAGAAAAAAATCAATGATAACAAACTGTCTCCTTAAAGCTTTTTGTTGCGTTTCTTTATGAATAAGGCCAACAATAAACAATCTTCAAAAAAGTTAGTCAGTCGGGCAGTAAATATAGCCCTGAGATCATAAATTAAAAATTTTGAAAAACATTTTCAAATTTGGGAAATAAGACAATTGAGATTGAGATTTTGGACACAGGCCAAGAAGTGTATGAAAAAGTAAGGGAAGCAGCAAAATGTACACAAAATATTAATCAAGAGCTTCCTAACAGATAATACCAAACCTGTAAATACTTTGCGTCATAATGCTTGTTAAAATTTGGGAAAGTAACGATCGAGTAGCAATGCCTTTCCTTGTAGCACCTACAAATTATATAATTTAACCCGTACATTTCTATGCTTATATTCAATTGCTTACATACTTGCATAATTAAAACATTTAGTTCTTAACATACCAAACATACAAATTGCAGATTTAGTATAAAATCAATGATTCCTCCATAATTTCGTTATGGCAGAATTAATTTCTTTTGCTATAATGCGCTAATTCAGAGCATTTTTGATAGGAAACCTTTGATTCACTATGTATCATTTGGTATCCTTGCGCACACTTTAGCTTTCGTGCAAAAGCACTTTGGTTGAAGATATACCTATAAATATGTGAGTCAGTTTATCTGAATGATACTTATAGAACGTTATTCAAATACCT
>JAHXMU010022083.1:36410-71942 GCA_019455685.1 Philornis downsi
GAGTCAGTTTATCTGAATGATACTTATAGAACGTTATTCAAATACCTGCAAATATTTATTGAATATGTAAGTGTCACTACTAATACCGGTTCTTTTTTCTCTTTGTTTCTCTAAATTAAATCACAATCAAAGATGTAAAATTATAACTTTCTGAAATTTTCATTCGCTTAGAAATTATGAAAAAACCACTAATTTTTGCTTCTTATCACTGATAAAGAACATAGAAAAATAAATAAAAAAAAGTAAATCGGGAAATTTGTTTGTGTAGTACCCTAAGAGGCGAGTCAATCCATCCCCTTTTCCTTCGCTGAATTAAGTTTGGTAAACACATGATGAGTGTTAAATATATAAATACGAAAGCTAAATCGAAGCTGAAATATATGGATTAAATTGGTTATTTGTATGGGAGGTACCAGAAGAGCCGCTATTACTTGCTCATTTTTTTTTTTTTTAAATTTACTGAGAATTATTACGTACTACAGTCCACCTACTGAATTACAGAGGACATTTCACAGGAAATATTGAATTTTCCTAGTAAGGATGTGGCATCGTGAGAGCTTAAATTTGGCAAATGTTTAGCGTGTGCTAAATTTTTGTAAATTTATTGCAACTATGTAAAAACCTTTGTATCTAAAATTATATTGGCTAAATGGGCTATTTATATAGGCGGCATCGGCAACGGTTTTGAAATTCTGGCGTGCCCATTTTGGCCCATTGGCTTCCTTTTGACAAAACCACCATGACCTCCTTGCTCCCCCTCTCTGTGTTAAACAACACAATGTTTTGGAAAAAATATGTTTTTTGCTTCAGTGCTATCTGGAGAATAATACATTTTACAATTTTAGCATTTATGGATTATATTTACGTATTTTGTATGTATTTCTCAGTTGAATTTTTTAAAAATTATTTCAAATTTCGTCACGTTTTATGGCAACCACTATTTTATGTTTTGATGTTTCCCTGGCGGATAGCTGTCAGAAAAAAATAAATTTTTTTATTTTCTTCTCGTTTCTTTTTCCTTACAATTTTCCATTGTGTATTATAATCGTAATCATCATTCTTGGCCACAGTACGTGCGTGAATGTCAGTTGTTGAATTGTATATAAACATAATTTGAAGAACACAAAATACGTTTTGAGGGCATTATATAATATTTCTAATTCCGCTTTTTACTGCCATCGCCTTTTTGCCAAAGTTCACAATTATTAGGTGCTACATAAATATGTTACTCCAAGCAGTGTGTGTCACTTACTGAAAAATGATTAGCACATCAGGATTTAAAAAGTTCATCGCCTATGAATTTGAATTTACAACACAAATTTTAGGCATTTGTCTAAACAATTGTCGGCAACAGACCAAGCAAACCAAACATAAATCTGTCTTATATCGCAATTACACATAAAGCCGAAGACTACAAAATTCAGCTTATAAAGTCTTTTAGCTCAAACATCGTGAGGAAACATTTAAACCCTATAAACTTTTACACAAAAACCTATTCCTACTTGTCAGAAACACCGGGTTCAATTTTATGGGAAAAGTAGCAGATTGAATTTTAAAGTCCGTAATATTAGATTTCATCTAAAACAGCTATGTTTAACATTTAGCAAAAATCAGAAAAATTTTGAATATGGCGCAATTAGGTCAATGTCACTGTTTGATCCCGAAGGATCCACTTAAAATGTATTTCTTGACAATGTTGATTGAATGATATCGGTCTGTCTATATGGCTGCTAGATACCACAACTGCCGTAAATCTTCATAAAGTTACTTAAATTTGACATAACTCAATATTTTCACAGATTATAGGGGTGAATTGCAAATGGGGAGCATCGACCCACCCTTCCTACTATATTCCACACACTTTGAAGGATTTTCCGAACTGTAACTCCTAGTCCGTTGACTACAACAACAAACATTTTTGTCCCTTGTATTTATTTCCAAAGTTTGGGTGAACATTGACGAAGAACTAACTATGCACTTTCTGTTGTCTCCCATACAAATGAATGATTTGACATGTATTGTATTTTCATTAGTTCATATTTTTTATTCCATTCCACTAAATTTAGTGAAACTTTGAAAGTATTAAGTGTTTGCCAAAGTAAGGCTAGAAAATGAAAATCGGATGCATTGTCACACTCCTTATGGTATCACCAATACACATTGGCCGATTTCTCAAGCTTTATTTTTTTTTTTTCTCTTTAATTTCTTTTCATTAGTCGCAATAACGTACAATTTTCGATTTTGTATTGATTTGTAATGTCTGGTAAAATGCGAGAAAAATCATTCAAATAAATATTAATCCATTAATAATATTTTTCAAACATTTGCATAAAATTGAATCAAATTTTGCACATCTCAATGATGAACTTAGCTATGAAGAAGAACATTTACGACATTACTTCGTCTCTACTGGTATCTTCGATGGTCTATAAAAGTGAACTAATTTTAAGTCAAAACAATATGAAATTGAATAAAATTTATCCTTGACTTTTCTTATTACTTTTATTTTTTTTTTATTTCAAGTAAGTATTATTTTGAAATCAAGCAAAATTTGGTCAATTTAAGTTTCACTTACTCTTTCCAAGTAAAAACTTACTAGTACTGAGTAGATTTTTTGTACTTCCTTGAAGTATGTTTTCAATCCGCATTTGGTATGGGTTTTTTGTTTTTCTGAAACAAATAACCGATTTAACCTATATACACTTGGCTTCATGTCCTTCAATCAGTTACCCTAAATTCAGTACGATTTGCGCTTGACAAACTTGGTTCCGAAAATGAAAATCGGTGCCGCTGCCACTCATCCTTTGATATCTTCAAAACAAATAGACCAATTTATCGAAATTAAATGTTTCCTCTATAATTCCTAATTCCTAGATTAAAATAACTTAAAATGTATGACAATTGCATTATACAGTGTGATCCATTTAGTGGTTTTAAAACCAATGATGTGGCAAGCCTGTCAGCTGTTAAATACATGTCTTCTGAAATGGTATTTATTTAGTGAATGGTTTGCCATTTACGAATACGGATCGTTTTACAACTGAAGAACGTGAGAAAATAGTTGAAACTTACTTCAAAAGTGGTGGCTCAAACGTGGGCTTTCAATCGAACAAAATGTTATTTTGCGTTGAAGCTCATTTCTTTCTGGAGGTGGCATTGTCCCGTTTTTTTTTTTCGAAAATGACACTGGAAGAATCTCAAAAGGATCCGCTGCTGCAGCCAATCCGGAGGCGATCATTTACATTGTATTTCGTAAAGTTTAATCAAAATCATAACGTTGTTTGTGTTTTATTTAACTTTACTTTGAATTATCAAATTTGACCCACATATCACAAATGTGATATGACATATCTTTCATTTAAATTTTTGACACAATTCAGAAAGATATTGGGTGAGGGTATGTGCAATCAGTTATACTATTATAGCCCTGGGTTAGAGTACAGGAAAAAACGTGGTTAAATCTCATAAGCTAATAAATATTATACGAGTTTTATGCTAAATTTTACGTGCTGCCAGTTTAACATTTTTAAAGGTGATTTTTGTCAAATTTGATATTTTTTATGGGAGGTACAAGTGTAGGCGTTTGGCGATATTGTTCACTTTCAAGCTGACACCACGAATAATACCACTGGTAAAATTTTGTTTTAGGGTCAGTATTGGAGTAGGCGATTACACAATTTTTTGACAGACCCGAAATCGATGTTTTTTTTTTTTTAAATGTATTTTCGGTTAAGCAATCTAATCGAATATTCTACGTCAGTTGATAGGTTATTAGTTGATTTCTTTTTAGCACCCAAAACGGTTTTCTAAACGTGGGTCTTCTGATAATATTTTAAGAAATTTATGATGTGGGATATCTACTTAAATGGCAATGGTTTACGATGGCAGGAATGATGCCGACATTTTTAGCGTGTTATTATATATTGTAAGATCTACCCAAAACTCATTATGCATCTACGGTAAGATATCAGGCAAAATGTACCTAGAGTTGGGTTGTATTCTGAACCACCAGTCTTTGGAGTCTAGGTTAATGTGTACTTTGAGTGACGTCTGTTGACTCTTAAAGAATAATCAGAAATTTTACTAAATTTACATTTGTGAGGACTCGCAAACTTACTCATTTACTGATAATCCGGTAAAACTAGAAACAAATCAAATTGGAGGAACTTTTAAGATTAGTTTTAGCTTAAAAATCAGTACGCAGATTTCAATCAGCTAAAATAAATTACTAATACCCAACGTATTTAAATTAATGTAACAGTACGAGTGTGGAGTGCCAGAAAGGAGTCGTAACTCGCTAAGTTGTCATTGACAAAGATAAATTGTGTAGGAGGTGACAGAGGTGGTGGGTTATTCTTACATTTTACAACCGCATTCCACGCATCAGCGATTAAAGAGGGAAACTAAATTTCGCTGCCAAACCAGCAAGTTATTTTGAATATTTGATAATACAGTGTTGCGGACCAATTGCGCTTTCAAATTTTATTTTTATAACTAATTGGTTTTGAAGATGATAGACCGCATCTGCGACACCTGATCAGAAAATTATTCATTGCGGCTTGAAGGGCTGAAGTCGGGATAGCTTCAATTATTGTTTCAATCAATTCAGTCGAATTCCATGGTTTCGTTTTGTACACCTCTTGCTCGACACAACCCATAAAAGAGTCTGGTGCAGTCAGGTCAGGCAACCTTGCGGGCTAGCGGAAAGTGGAGCTTTTGTATTTTAATTTGTTTGGGAATCTTCGTTGGAGCTCCGCCATGGCAGGTCTGGCTAAATCTTATTGAAACCAAATGCTGTTGAAATTGATATGTCTTCGGTGAAGCTTTGGGTAATGAAAATTCCTTTAACATCATTAAATAACGATCCCATTTTCTTCAAATAAGTACAATGCAACTTGATGAAACTGCTCACCACACTCCTTCTGGGTGCAGTTCCGTCTTATGAAGAATTATTAGATTAAAACAATGGAACATTTCTGTATATGGCCATTTTGCTTGTTTGCTGTTTAGATCAAAATTGATATATAGAAGCAATTCATTAAGCTGTTGTTTTCTTGGGACATTTCACTCTTTTTTTTGCAAAATTTCAGGCGAATGGGCAAATCCTGAAGGTTCAACGTGTTTGTAATTTAAATTTTGTACGGAAACAAGTTTGTCATCATGAATTATGTGTTATAATGACCGCCTGCTGACTCCAAATTGCGCCAATAAGTTTAGAATCGAATCGTTTGAATTTGCTTGAATTGACGATGTTACAACCGCAATTCTGTCTTGAACCCGAACATACGGATTTTGATGGTAAGGTGCGATGCTTCTACATTCGGCAATCATGTTTGCCCACCTCGTAATGCTCGATCTTCTCGATGGAGTGCCGCCAAACTCCCGCCAAAATTCCCCTTGGACGGAAATGAAGGACTGCAAAGCATGGTACTGCTGCACTATCAAATTCTCTTTTCAGTATCGCAAACATTCATTTTAATAAATCTAAGTAGTGAGGAGAAAACAATAAACCGATTGCTCACAGAGAAAAACAGTTATTACGTTTTGTGTTTGTAGCACAATTCGTGTGCCACCATGTACTTTAATTTGCTATGGCCCTTCGGGCACGCCGAACGCTTTTGCTCTAAAGGAAGATCTTAAGATCTTAGAAGATCTTAAACGATGGAATAAATTAGCATAATAATCGCCATTGCCATCCCATGCTCATTCAAAAAAAAAAAAAAAAAAAAAAAAAAAAGAAAAAAAAAAAAACAGACGCCATGACCTTGCCTGCAGATAGAACCGTCTTTGCCTTTTTTAGACATGATTCTCCCATTCCAGTTCACTGCTGTGACTGTTCCTCTTTTTCAGGTGCGAAGTGGTGGACCCATGTCTCATCCATTGTTATAAGTCGACGCAAGAATTCCTGTCTATTCACGACGCTGTTATTGCTTTATTGAAAACAAGTGCGGCACCCATGTTGCGCACTGCTTTTCCATCTTCAAATCTTCGGTCAATATACGATGTTTGTCATTTTTTGAAATGCCTATCATTTGAGGTGGCTCATGCAATTTCAGTCGACGATAATTCAAAGTATTTTCTTAACCGTGTCTGACGTTTACACCTCAATTGGGCGATCACTACGGTGTCCGTCTTGGCAGCTCGTACGGCCTCGTTTAAACTCATCTGCTCAATATCTTACAATTGTAAACGAAAGAGCAGAATCTCTTAGAGGAAAATCTAGTTGGGTTTTAATATTGGTTGAACTGAGACCTTTCAAATGGAAATATTGAATTACATAACGATCGCCAGTTTTCCCCTTTTTTACAAATTCTCTGAGATCGTTTACTTTTGATGGCTCAACTTTGAAACTTAAGACAAGTGTTATAAGGTTGCCAGTTGTAACCAAACTAATACGTCAGATCGGGCAGTTTTGGTCCGACCTCGTATAATGGGCGTAAGCTCAGTGTATAAGTATGTGAGAAGCTCTCTCCCATCTCGTTTATTGAATGTTAGGGAATTTGTTGTTTTTATTTCGCAGAATGTACTAAATATTTGTTTATCTTTTTAATGTTTAAAAGTCGCGTTTTCGTTAGTTCATATCAACAATAAAAACATGTTCATATTATAAAAACACATAGTACAAAGTATAAACTTTACACTGTTTTTTCACATGTAGTTGTGACGGTGGTCTATATATGGTTGGAACAATTTTTGCAAATACGTATGTTGACAAAACATCACATCATTGGAGAGCGTTATTAGTTATATACAGGGTGGCGCACGAATCGTAATACGAAGTAACAGTAATTGTCAATGGGGACCGTTATTTATGCTAGTTATGCAAGATGGAACAATTGGACACATAGCCAGACCGATTATGGCGGTGCTCCAACGAAAATTCCTCAACAAATTAATATCCAGAAACTCCACTTCATACTGGCCACCAAGGTCACCTGACCTGACTGCACTACGCTTTTTTATGAAGTTATGTCGAGTACAGAGCGAAACATGGAATTTGACTGAATTGAAGCAGTTGATTGAAACAATAATTAAAGAGACCCGGCTACAATCCTTCAGGCCGCAATGAATAATTTTCTGATCAGGTGTCGTATATGCGTGAATCAGCAAGGAGGCCATTTACGGTCTATCATATTCAAAACTAATTAGTTACATTAAATACAATTGAAATTTTAACACAATAAAAAATAAATAAATGAAATACATTGATTAGAACAATTTTTTTGAATGCCTTATTGTAGCACAATTGTTGTTCTAAAAAGTAATCTTGTGTTCGAAGAAGTATAGGTAAATTGGCTTTCATCGAAAACGAATAACAAAACGTTACATTTGCATCAGTTTCTTTACTAGAAAAATATTTAATTTCCATTATTTGGACTCATTTCACAAGACTATTTTAAAATTTTTAATATTTTAGGTACGAAGAAAGCTTAAACATCGTTAGTTCTAATTAAAAGGATGGCTTCAGTCTAGAAACTTTTGATAAGTAAAATAATAGTCAAATATAATATTTTGTGTATCGATGCAAAAAAAAATGTTTTTCTTTAATTGGACTTTTGGAGATGTTTTTGGGAAACTCGTAAAATGTTCAGATATTTAGAGACACTATAATTTAAAACTGTTGACAGTTAAGCTGTCTTCACTTCTACTCCGATACTAATTTCAATATGATTTTGAGATTTGGTAACCTCAACCGTTTATTTTTTGTTCCAGGTTCATTTCCCTTCTTCCTGTTCTATGCCCTTAAAGTACGAATTTCTCAGTTTTCCTTCATTAGTTTCAGTTGTTTGATCTGGGCGATACCATTAATTTATTTCCTGTTTTATCCCTTAAAGTGTGCCGAAGCCATTTTTAAACTTCAAAGATTTCCACATATTTCTAACTTCCACACTCTTTCTATGGCCAGTTTTTATCCCTTAATTTCGAGATCCTGACTTCAGTTTTCAACCTCTAAAGGCGTGCGTTATCAAAAATCTATCTTCATCACTATGTTTAACAAGTGTTTTTTGTCAATGGTTGAATTTTGGTCCCTTCCAGTTTTTTAACACTAAGAGGAGAGAGTTCGAGAAGTAACTTCCTTATAATTATAGCTTCAGTCGTTTTTCTACGGGTTTTTTCGCCTTTTATTCCCTATCTCATCTCCTGAAAATGCGAACTTCGAACAAAAAATATTAAAGGTGAAGGAATTTACATCTTCTTAACGCACAGTCTGTCGATTTACTCTTAATGAAGTTTGCAGTATCACTTGTGTCTCCTTTCTTCCTGCTTTATTCCCTAAATGCAGGGAAAAAATACATATTCCGATTTTACAAAATTGATCCTTACAAATAGCCTAACGGAACATTTTACTTATACAAGAAATTTTATAATATTGTTCGTTATTTAAGGGTATTTACATCCTCTTCTAATTTAGACGATTTTTCTAAACGTTCTTTTTATAGTTTTTTGACTCTTTTAAGTAATCAAATTTAAATTTTTCACTTCAGTGACTTTATACTGTATACATATTTCATTTGGAACAAGATTTCAAACAATTGGAGAATGCAAAACACAACCTTTCAAAACTCTAGCTGTACCCGTTTGATCACTTTATCCATGTATTTCTTTTGCAGAATGTTACGTCTCTTTCACAACCTACTACTAATCCCCATTTTTTAAATTTCATTACTTAGTTGCTTCCATTCGTCTACAATGTTAGATAATGTTATATGTAGCCACTCCCTACATTCCGCTGTAAAATCTAATTTGATTATAATTTTTGAACTTATTCAAAATTCAAATAACTAGAATAGAAATTTATTGAAATTCTCCAAACATCGACGCCTATTGTGTAGCTCTGCTCTTTCTTTTATAAGCTGATAGCAACATTCCAGCTAATTTCTATATTTTCTTCTGAACTTTACAAGTTTGATTTTATACCGTCATCCGGGGGAGGAAATACATATCAAATGATACGGCAAAAATGTAACACTCAGAAGGAAGTCGATTAAGACATGTCCGTCTTTCTGGCTGGTTGGTTCCCTTATACCTTTTTGAGGCTTCCTAAAACTGCGTACTTCCTAATATTTTGCCAGACCGTAGCCGGGAATTGTAACTTGACCATCGACCCTCCCCTTCTGGTATTTCCCACATAAATTGAACGATTTTCCCATATTAAAATTTCTACCTGAAGCTCCTAACTAGTAGGACCTGAATTTAGTCTGTAAAGCTTGACCAAATTTGAAAAAACCACCGGTTACAAACTTAACGTATACATTCGTAGGTTCACAGAATACTGTTGCACAACATTCAATAAAATTTTACAAACGTTAAGAATTACTACAGTATAAAAGAATAAGATACACACTGCATTGTAACGTCCCTTCTGATACAATTATGTCCAATTTGTGCTTGAAAGGTAGGAATATATGTGTTAAATCAAAGGCAGAAGCAGGACCTAAAATTTAAAAAGTAATGCTGCTACCGTACATTGGTTTTCATTAAGAAATATATGGTAGAAATATTAAATAAATTCGGATTCTGATAAATTCACTTTTCAAAGATTTATTTTAATAATCGTAAGAGGACTTTTCCCTTACTGGACCAGTTTATCCCAGTTAGAACATCTCTGAAAGGGAGGCCATTTTCCAAAGTTTGGATTTGGTCTTTCCTACTGCCCTAATTTGAATACCTGCAATTGATGACCTTCTGAGGTATCCACCCGAATTGGATCACGTATGAAATAAGCAAACGCAACCTTTGGTGTTTCGAAGTAGCAAGTCTATAATAGATTTTGCCGCAAGTTGTTTTAAACAAACATCTTTTCAAATCCCTGATCTTTTGTAAAAAAAATGTGAGCCTTGTATATGTGTAGAGTGGTCACAATTGCAGTAGGCAGCAGAGTATTTTCGGGTTTGCTACAATAATTTAACCAAAATGTGTAGACTTTTAAATCATCCTCAACGCACATCGGCATCTTACGCCGAAAGGCGTAGGAAAAATAGAAATTTGGCGGATAAATTTGATAAACTGAATCAAGAATTAAGAAAGCTTTTTAAAATGAATTACAAATTATGAATAGAAAAGCCGCTCAAAGTTGGCAGTTTTTCAGCCAAACTTCACACCTGAGACAAAGGAACAGTCAAAGCGGTGGATTGGAATGAGACAATCACGTCCATAGAAGGCGGAGATGGTACCATCTGCATAGGATGCTCATGGGATTATACTTATTGATTCTGGAAGGAAAACCCAACAACCACGAATATTATGCCAATTTATTTGCAGCGTTTAGGTGAGGAAATTATGGAAAAATACCGCATTTGATGAAAAAGAAGGATTTGTGTCATCAAGACAATGGTCCAGTTCACACATCTACTATTGCCATTGCCAAATTTAATGAATTAAATTTCGAACTGCTTCATCACGCCAGATTTAGCTCCATCTAAATATTTTTTCTTTCCAAACTTCAATAAAATTGCTGGGTGGTAAAAGATTTGCCAACAATGAAGAGGTTGAGTCTGCGGATTATGTATATTTTAAGGAGTTTGACAGTTCTTCTATAAGCAGGATATAGAAGCTGTTGTATCGTTGAAAAAAGTATGTCGAGCTAAAATGAGATTATTCTCAAAAATAAAAAAATCCCAACTATTTTGTGTCTTCTAATTTTGCTTACATTCGATTTATTATACTTTAACTTAGTTAAAATTGTCTATCCAGTCCTGTCCGTTTGCATGCTAAAATAATAAAACTGCAACAACTTCGCAACAAAATACAAAGTAGAAATTCCCTGTTTCTATTGTAGAATCCCAAGGCTCCAATCAATATCTCCGCGAATAAGTAAAACACATTCAATTTCAACAAACGTATAATAAGGAATAATAATTTATTGGAGTTTTCAACTGCAAAACCAGACAAATAAAAAATGTCTGCCATGATGCGCACAAATAAGCGTATATACTCGTACATATGTGTACATATAAATGTATAGGTATGTACATATATATGGATATTGTAGCGAGTTGTATTGTTTGAATATCTCCAACAGTTTCCATTGCTCCAGGTAAATTTCAATAAAAACTAATGAGAACACTGAACGCATTTAAAGGATTAAGCGAAATTTAAAATTACCTGTCAGCAGATACAAATGAGGGAATCAAAGGCCGAGCCAACCCCCTTATTAACATTTCTTAATCCAATACAGGGAAAAATTTAATTATAGAATTTGAGCTGAAACTTTAATCAAACCTGCCACATCAGTGAGTAAAACTGCAAACATCATTATTTTCTTTCAATATTGGAGCTGCTATTACATCAAATTTACGAGATTTTTGAATGTATGTAAAGTGTACATAATCCGTTGTATTTGAGAACTCATGTAAAAATATCATTTTTTGCCATTGCCAAAACAACAACTAACGAGCATAGCGGTAAAGAGCAACTAGAATATAGCGAGTAAAAACATTCCATGCAATTTTTAAGACATAATCCACAAAGATTACAACAGATTCAATAAGAAGCAAATCAGTACATATGCAAACGTTTTAAGATAACAAAAAGAAATGTGTAAATTAATACAATCCATGATAATATGCGCAAATATTCAAATTAATATAAAAACTTTTTTAATTATTACTACTCTAAATTAAAATAAAGTGATGTGTAAGAACCTTTTTTTCAAATTTCTTTATTTGCAATCTGTTGTTTTAACAATAAGCGAATTTTGTAAGGAGTATCAAATAATAGCATGTTGTTGTGTCTTAATGTACACAACTATACCCATATGACAATAACATATTTATAAATTTCATTTGAGATCTGTACATTACATAATATTACATTACATTTCTTTACATTAAAATATTACAATCTAGTGCCTGTATGACAAATCTAGAATATGGAACCTTTTTAGTCTACGCGTCTCATTACTATCATTTAGAAGTGATGTAGCTAATGGATTGTCATGGTAGCTAAGCCTATTTAGATATCTTTCGCTGAATTTAGAAACTTATTCTCGAACCGTTGACATATTAAGATCCTTATGAATTGATTTATTTGTCAAATACCAAGGAGCATTTGTAATCAATCGCAAAGTTTTCGATTGGTGGCGCTGAAGTATCTCAATATTGGAATTACTCGATGTTCCCCACAATTGAATTCCTTAAGTCCAAATCGGTTTAAGAATTACTTTATAAAGAATCAATTTATTATTTGAAATTAATTGGGATTTAGGTCCCAATAACCAATTCATCCATTTAGTTTTTCTTGCCAAAGGGTTCCGTTTTGAGTTTATGTGGAACTTCCAGGTGAGTCGCCTGTTCAAGTGCATACCTAAGTATGTAACGCTTATGCTTTTAGGAATTTCTGCGCCATTTAAAAATACGGCAAGGCAATATTTTCTCCTCATTGTAAATGTTATATGTGTTGATTTTTCGGTATTTAGAGATATTCTCCACTTTGTCAACCAATCCTTGATTTTATATAATTCATCTTAGACATCGCGAGAAGCCTCAACTTCAGATGAATTCGATGCAATTAATACTGTGTCATCCGCATAAGTTGCAATCGTTACATTTGCCGAAGCAGGCATGTCAGAAGTAAAAATAGAATAAAGAGTGGGTCCGAGAATGCTGCCTTGGGAAACTCCAGCTCGTATAGGCCTAATGGTGGAATATTCCTGATTTATGTTGACGTAATAGCCACTACCTTTCCAAATATGACTTCAATGTTAAGTAAAGTGGAGACGGGAAACAATTTTTTTAGCTTATGTAATAGGCCTGGGTGCCAAACTCTATCCAACGCTTGACTGACGTCTAAAAATACGCCTGAACAGTATTCCTTATTATCAAATGCGTCGCTGATAACGTTGATTATACGGTGGCATTGCTCAAGTGTACCATGGCCATTCCTAAATCCAAACTGGTATTCAGGAATGATATTTTGTCTTTCGAGAACTGGTTTCAATCGCTTCAAAAGTAATCTTTAGAATATTTTTGAGAATATTTAAATAGATTGTGTCCACCACTATTAACGGTTTAAATTCCTTAGATAATATCCTGTGCTCTCATTTCCCTGCTTCTGCAATTTCCGTTTCAGTTTCTTTACAGCCCGATTAATATTGCGCGTATCTCTTACATTTCTGCTATATTGCCATATCTTTTGAAGTATTCTTTTTATGCGTATGAGCAATCAATATTGGATGATTAAATCAATGAAGATGTTAAAATCACAACTACAGCGGCAGGAAAATTCTCTTGGCGCAGCGGATCTTCGAATTAATGGAATACCCTATGTTAATACGGGGGGTTATGACAAGTGGTTTCAAAAAAAATTAGAAGTTAGAAAATGAAAACACGGGGGTTAGAATTTCGATAGAAACTTCTTTTTATTGAACGGTTTACCTTTCCGCTTATATTTTCTGCTTATATAAGTCAACATTGGATGAATCTCGACCCACCCAGTTGAGTTATTTTATGTTAAGTTCAATATACTCCTTATACTTACCTCGTATTTTACCAAATACTTACATGCTATAACAAGGAAACTCAGATTACTTCAGCCACCTGCGCGTGGCTGCCTGAGGAATAAACTCATATTACTATAAGTCACCTGCGCATAGCTGCAATATAAGTAGCCAAGAGTTGCTTGTTATCAATTCGATGGGAGAGTGCTGACATGGGCAACTCTCACATTAGTGAAGTAAGTCCCACACCACTACTTAATATGAAGAATTATGCAAAATAAAACCAGAATTGTAATCACGACCGAGTAAGACGGTCATAAATTCTCTTGTTAATAACTTATATATGGGGTCATATATTTCCTTTCTTTTTGAGGTGAGAGTGTAAGTTTCGCACTGTTCTTAATGGAGTGAGATTAAAATAAGTACTGAACTTGTGTTAGCCACTTCACGAGAGTTCAAGTGTACATTTCACGAAGTATCTCACTACTTGAGTGTTGGAATAAAACTATATTCTTAACAGTTAAAGGAATAGAAATGAGAACGGGTATTTAATAGTGCGTAGGTGGGACGATATGGAATCGTTAGTTTCTCGTAAACATACCGCCCCCCTTGCAGTATTGCAAAAGCAAGTAAATAGAAAGTAGTAAGAAGATTGATAATATAAGGAACATCAGGGCCCTATTTCACTAAGCTACAAGTTTACAATTACAAACGTTTTTGCGTGTAGAATTGTGAACTTGTGAATAATTGTGTTTCATGAAAATACAATTACAAGTTTGTAGCTACAAGTGATTTGTACAATTCACAAGTCTACAAGTTATACTTCTACAAGTGGTTTTGTTTCACTAAACTAAATTTTCACTTGTACACTTGTAGAATTGTAGAAAAAAAGCTTAGGGTCGGAAGAGACTCTCAAAAAAAATTTACAAGTTACAAGTGAATGATAAATTGAATTCAATTTTGATTTTTAACTATTTTTTAATAAAAATTAGTTCAAATAAATACAGAATCAAATCAATTTTTTATTTATTTTGTTTGTTTTTATTTATTTACTTTTTTAATAGCATATTTCCACTATAGTCGCATCCACGTCCGTGTCTAAAAATCAATGAACGCACGTTAAGGCCTTAAAATGCATAGACGCATCATTCATATTGGATGCGACTACCGATAAGTCACGTTCATTATAAATTCGATTATTTTTTCAATCGAAACTCTACCACCCCTATAAATGGCAACACCGCAAACATAAACTAAACAATAACTGTCAAGCCACAATGATAATTTTTTTTAAAAAATTGACACGTGCAAGTCAAACAGTTAAAATATTAAATTTTTAAATCATTGTATATTTCATAATATACTACATATATTCATACATATATAATAATTGTAATTGTAGAAATTGTAGTTTACAAGTGGAAAAAGCTACAATTGTAGTGAAAATTTTCATGAAACACAATTCATCAGCACTTGTAAGAATTAGACTTGTGATTGTAACTTGTAAACTTGTAGAATTGTAGTTTAGTGAAATAGGCCCTAGGTAAACTTTAGAAAAATCAAAACTAACCGTTTTCCTTCTAATTCATTAATACAATTAGTAGCTTATGAAAAATATAATACATTTTTAAGTACAATTCATATTTGGATAAATCATTGCAAGTATAAATTCATTTTTAGGATTTCAAAATTTTAAAGTAGGATTTCGAATACGGTCTATAGTTTTATAAAGCTGGATTCACATTGATGATTATCGTTGCTGTGCGAGAAGTAGTAGATTGACCTGCTGACATGCTCATGTTATTCGGCTGCTGTTCTTTCTGACATGCTCATGTTATTCGGCTGCTGTTCTTTCTTTGACTTTCCTCGCTGTTTCCGTTTTAACTTATTATTATTACTATTTCCTCCTTTAGAGTCATGTAGCAGAGTATGATGCTTTTCGAAACATACCTTGCATCTCTCACGGCTGCGACAGCTGTGCAGCTGGTGGGAATGGGCTAGGCAGTTTATACAATATTTGTATCTTCTTACTGTGTTAAGGCGTTTGGTAGATGAAAGGCGACGGAATCTGAAGCATTTTCGCAAGGGGTGATTTTTCTGGCAATAGCGGCAATCCTGTTCTTGATGTTCGGTTGTGGATGATGATTTCTTTATTTGGTGATCAGAATTCTCCTGTTCACGTTCAATCTGTCGTCGTCGTGGTGGGGTAGACATTATTAACTGTAAATGGCACAAGAGGAAAAATTATTATTGTTCTGGGTTCGGTAATAGCACAAGTTTGACAATAGGTCGACTTATTAGGCCACTTTGCGTACGCACTTCGGCGACTCTGACCTTTGAGTCAGAACCACATATGACGTTTTCAATACGTCCAAGACGCCATTGGTTTGGGGGAAGATTATCGTATCTTACAACGACCAGATCGCCAACAGTAAAATTTCTCTGGGGGTATTTCCACTTAACTCTTTTATGTAGCTCCTTCAAATACTCATCTTTCCACCTTATCACAAATTGGTGGTGAAGTAACTTTTATTTCTGCCAGCGATTCGCGAATGATGCATTAAGTTGGGAATAGTCTAATTCAGCTGGAGCGAGAAGAGGACTTCCAATTAGGAAGTGACCCGGTGTCAAAACACAAAGATCAGAAGGATTATCACTCATTGGGCTTAGTGGTCTTGAGTTTAAGCAAGCTTCAATACGAGTGAGCATTGTTGCGAATTCTTCATATGTGAAGTATTGAGAGTTTCCTATCTTTTTCAAATGAGTCTTGAAACTTTTCACATCTGCTTCCCATAGCCCACCCATATGGGGCGCACCTGGGGGTATGAAATGCCATTCAAGTGATTGGAAGCTGTATTGAGAGGTGATTTGTTCTCTAACAGAAGCTAGTAGACTAACTTGGTCTTTAGCAATTTTATTGGCAGCGCCAGTAAAGGCAGTACCATTATCGGAATATATAGCTTTAGGCGATCCCCGTCGGGAGAAAAAACGGGCAAAGGCTGCCAAAAATGCTTGTGTTGATATTTCGCTTGTTATTTCAAGATGGATAGCTTTCGTTGCAAAACAAACGAACACAAGTACATATCCCTTTGTTATTTTAGTGCCGCGGCCCACGTAAGATTTAATGTCGAAGGAGCCGGTAAAATCAACACCAGTGTGTGCAAACGGACGAGATAACATAGTCCTTGCAGGGGGTAAAGCAGCCGTTAGCTGCTGACTTCTTTTATGTTTATAAAGAACACAAGTCTTGCAATTGTGAATAATAGATTTTATTTTATTTTCAAGTTTAGGGACCCAGAATTCAGTTCGAATTAGACGTAACATCAAAGAGTTTTCGCCGTGAATGGAAATTTTATGAATGTATTGAAATTAAAGTTTTGTAAAACGACCATCGTATGGCAATAATTTTGGAAATTTTTCATCATAAGGAAGCGCAGCTGACTGCGAAAGGCGACCATTTGCTCTGATAATGCCGTCCGTATCGAGGAATGGATTGAGGGAGAGAATGTTACTATCTTTTCGAAGTTGAGTACCCTTGGCCAGGTGAGAATATTCTGGAAAATATATTTGCTGACATAGTCGTATAAGTCGCGTTCGTACGAAATTTAGTTCAGAGTGAAGAAGTTCGTGGTTGTAATATTTCGTATTATGTCTATATTGGGGATGAGTTGAGTTGAAAAAACGAAACATATAGCATATAATTCGCATGGCTCTAGGAAGATCGGAAAACGAGATAAAATGTCTATATCTGATAGCTGGGTGACATGGGTTTTGACGGTACGCAACTCTTCGTTTGTGTCTAAAATAGCTGAGCTTTTAGGCCACTGAAATTTGGGTAAGTTCAACCATGATGGGCCGTTCCACCATAGGCTGTTTCCGACAAGTTCTTGAGCCGTTGTACCACGAGAAGCAAGATCAGCGGGATTGCATTGCGATGACACATGCGACAAATTACCATTGCCGACCATGTCGTTAATAGTAGTCACACGATTTGCTACAAAAGTATTCCATTGGCTTGGAGATTTTCGCAGCCATGATAAGACTATTGTGGAATCTGTCCACAGATATAAACTATGATTGTCAAGGTTTAGTTCACCTCGAAGTGAATAAATCAATCGTGCCAATAATACGGCTCCACATAATTCTTTTCGGGGCAGCGTTACAAACTTAACCGGAGCGACTTTGGATTTTGCAGCCAACAAATGCGACCTTACTTGGCCATTTGTTGTTTCCACTCGTATATATAAAGCGGAAGCATAAGCTTTTTCCGAGGCGTCACAAAACCCGTGAAATTCAACCATATAGGAGGGGTCATAATCCACATAGCAGGGTATTTTAATTTCTCCAATTATTGGGTAATCATCGAGAAATGTTTGCCATTGTGTTAGGGTTTCCGGTTTGAGATTTTCATCCCAATCTGTTTTATCTTTCCATATTTGTTGCATTATTATTTTTGCAACAATAATCTTTGGGGCAAGCCAACCGGCGGGATCAAATAGCATAGCTATTTTTGATAATACTTTGCGCTTAGAGATATTTTCATCGGGGTTTTTATAGGGGGTAAAATAGAAGTACAGGGTTGCCCATATTCGACGGACCCATGTTTTAAAAAAAAAATTAAAGAAAAAAATAAAAATTTGGCGGTTGGCAATCTTATTCATTTAATTTGTTCCAAGTAGATTTGTTTACATCAATTTTTGAATATGATATCTCTCAAATGGCCGCCTCTGGCGTTGATGGCGTATTGTGCCCTTTTTGCAGCATTTTCCATCGTTTTCGCCAACATTTCGGCCGGAATAGCGGTTATTTCTTCACGAATGTTGTCCTTGAGCTCTTCTACGGTCCTTGGCTTGTTAACGTAAACCTTTGACTTCAAATGTCCCCACAAGAAGAAGTCAGCGGGCGTCAAATCGGGCGAACGCGGTGGCCAGTCCAAATCACCACTTTTCGACATCAAACGGCCCGGAAACAAATTCTTCAGAAAATCGATTGTTATGCGACTTGTGTGCGGTGGAGCGCCGTCTTGTTGAAACCAGAACTGCCTCATACGCTTTCGACGAATAATTGGCATCACAAAATTGGTCATCATGTCGCGATAACGCTCCTGGTTGATGGTAACAGCATGGCCATTTTCGTTTTGGAAGAAAAACGGCCCAATGACCGTTTTCGCACTAACGCCGCACCAAACTGTGACTTTTTCGTCATGAAGAGGCAATTCTTGAATCTCCTGAGGATTTTCAGTGGCGTAAATACGGCAATTTTGCTTATTTACGGTCCCATTCAATGTGAAATGGGCTTCATCGGACATGATAATTTTGTTCCAAAATTGCTCGTCATCATCGGCCATTTCGATGACTCGTTGGGCCCATTCCAATCGACGAGGCTTGTCCGCAGGCAACAATCTTTGCGTCAATTGAATTTTGTACGGGAACAAATGCAAATCAACGCGAATAATCCGTTGTAAAGTGGACCGAGCCATGCCCAACTGCTGAGAACGGCGTTTTTGGGATGTTCTTGGGGACCTCTCAACACTGGCTCGTACGGCAGCGATATTCTCGGTCGATCGCCTTGGTCGACTTTTATTTGGCCTCTTCGGATTAGAAAGAGCCTCACCAGTCAAAAATTTTTCGTATAAACGCTTAATGGTGTTCTTAGAAGGCGCACTTCTCACATTTTTTAATATTTTAAAAGCACGTTGAGTTTTCACAATTGACTTCTTCTGTTGAATGTAAATTTCAACTATTTCAGAGCGCTCGCGTGGCGTGTATTGTTCCATGGTAAAAATTGGACTGACGCTTCAAACGCGGTATGTCATTAAGCGATCTGACATCTCTGTCAAAAGTTATGGTGTTGCCAGATGGGTCCGTCGAATATGGGCAACCCTGTAATCACTTCCAGCATTCCATCGCAATCCAAGCGTCTTAGTGATACTTGTATCGGATAGCTTTAAGAACGCTGAGTCGAGTAAATGCTCGGGGGAATACCTTGTAAAAGAAAATCGTTATTGGAAGTCCACTTTCTTAAGCAGAATCCAGCGGTTCGCAACACTTTTACAAGATCGTCTCTAGTGGCAATAGCTGTGGAAAGATCGTTTGATCCCCATAAGACGTCATCGACGTACATAAAATTCCTGAGAATATCAGAAACAACGGGGTTTTCTGGCTCGCATTGGTTCGCTAGTTCTAGCAGAACCCTTATGGCCAAATAGGGGGCACAGTTGACACCGAATGTTACGGTGTTCAACTCGAAATCATGGGGATCTTCTGTAGATTCATCTCGATGAAGAATTCTTTGATATGGGGTATCCTTGGGATTTACAAGGATCTGCCGATACATTTTCTCAACGTCGGCGTTAAAAACGTACTTAAAATGTCTCCATCTGAGAATTAAGACGGTTAAATCAGATTGTAAAACGGGTCCTGGGTGCAAAATGTCGTTAAGACTTATGCCGTTGGATGAGGGGTTTGATGCATTGAATACAACCCGAAGCTTTGTAGTGGTGCTTTCGGGTTTGATTACGGCATGATGTGGGAGATAATAAGAGTTTGACGAATCTGAGGTGACCTTGGTCATATGACCAAGTGTCAAGTATTCATTAATGACCCTATCATATTCCGTCTTTAGTTGGAGCTCTTTCTGCAATCGAGCTTCGTTTTTATAGTATTGCGATAAGGCAATACTTCGAGAATTCCCTAGTTGGATGGTATCGGGAAATTCTCTTTTGAATGGGAGCGAAACAACAAAACGCCCTGAGGCATTTCGGTAAGTTGTGGCCTTGAAAAGTTGCTCACAATATTGATCTTCGCTGGAGATCCGTGGTTCTTCAAACACTTCTTCCAGTTCCCAGAAACGCATTAGTTGATCATTGAGGGTTACTTCGTTATAGAACGACGCGACAGTGGAAGATATTTGATTTGTTGTCACTTTACCGGTGACAACCCATCCGAAGACAGTTTGTTGGGCAACAAGAAGTTGTTTATTGTCCCAACGCACCCCATCTCGGATAATTTTGGGGTACACATCTCCACCCAGTAGCATATCGATTTGCGAATCTGTATTTGATTCACTATCAGCCATGGAAATATCGGAGAAACTAGCCTTAATAATTGACAGGTAGGACTTATAAGCCAGCTGACCTGTAAGTTTCCGCACTATAAAGGCTTCAATGTCAATCTGAAACTGTGTATCAATCGGAGACCCGATTGTAATCGAACAAATCTGACTCGCTGTTGTGGTTAATGAGCCGCTGAGACCGACTACACCAATGCGTGAGGATTTTGTAGAAATTGCCAGTTTTCGTTGGAGAGATTTAGAGATAAATGAGGCTTCTGAGGCTGGGTCAACAAGAGCCCGCACTTTGTACCTGAAGTCTCCAACACAAACATCCACCCATGCGGTCCCTAAAATGATAGAAGCTATAGCAGTGGACTGTATATTCGTGGCGTAAGATTGACGAATTCCGGGGGGAGTCGAGGCCGCATTACTAGGATCTGTTGAGTTGGAGTAGGTATTTGATAAAGCCTTTGAAGAAGAAGCTGATTGGTGAGACGAATTTACGTTAACATCAGCGCGTTGAGCCACAGCCGTTTGAGCATTTGTGCGATAAAGCAATGAGTGATGCTTGGAGCGGCAGAGCGAACAAACGTATTGGCTTTTGCACTTCTTAAATTCATGAGAAGTTGCCAGACAATTCGTGCAGCGTTTCTGTGCTTTGACAGTAGCGTACCGATCATCAACAGACATTCTCAAGAAAGCAGGATATAGACGTAATGGATGAGACTCAATGCAAAGAGTACATTGTTTTTTCTGTTCTGACACCTGAGTGTGGTATGCATTCAACCTCTTTGATTCACGATAATTTTGATTTTTATTGGCTGATTTAGAAATATTCGGTGTTACGGAGATTCTAATGTCGGCGACTGACTCCAGCGTGTGAAAACGCGCTGTGAGAAATGAATCCAAATCCTTCCATTTGGGTAAATCAGATTTATTAGTTATTATTAGGCGAGTCGAACATATATATACAAATATAGGATCCCATTTGTCAGTGGCAATATTAAGGAGGGAAAGATTAGCTATACAATCATTAATTGTACGCTGAAGACTTTTTATACTGGGACCCGACTCCTTTGAAACAGGCGTTAAATTAAATAAAGCTTTGAGTTGCGCAGTTATTAGGACCCGTTTATTCTCGTACCTATCGACGAGATTCTGCCATGCCATCTCAAAACCCTCACTGGTGAAAGGACATGTTTTTAAAATGGCCCGAGCTTCCCCTGAGTCTTTTTCAAAAGATAACAAAGTTTTTCCACTGGAGACAAACGAGGATTGTTCTTGTAGAGCGCAGAGAACATGTCTCTGAAAGTGGGCCAGGATACATAATCTCCTGAAAAGATTTCCGTATCACATGGGGGTAATAAAATGCTGGGATTAGGCATTGGCCTTAAACCCTCAGCAACTGCCGAATTTTCTAACCCGCATTTGAATTTATCTACAAGCTCGTTGGCCTTTGCGAGACACTTGAGATGAGCTTCATATGCTGCATAAAATTTTTTCCTAATACTTTCTAGGTCATCTTCCTCCTCTTGGGAATCTATACTATTGAGAACAATATCATATGCGGAGCGAACTGAATTCCAATAATATAAGATTTCATCTTTCTGAATTTCTAACGTGTGTATGGTATGATCGGAGTCTGAAATAGCCTCGAAATACTGATGAAATTGAACGACGCGGTCGGATGCCCGTATAAACTTTTGCAAAGCAGACATAGTGAAAAGGGTGAGATAATATGCAAGTGATTATAATAATTGATATCAAAGGCCGCAATGCGAACGTTTAAATTTCAAAACCAAATTCTAGATGAAGCCGTTATATGCCTAGATATAACACGAAAATCAAGCGGGTTTTGCCCAAGGATTGTGCTCAGAAGTCTAATACATTATAAATATATTAATTAGACCGTATATACAACATATGAAATTGTATTTGATAAATTCAGATCTCAAAATTAGAATCGAAACGTTACAATCTTCGAAATAAGATTTATAAATAATCACGAATTTTGAGTAAAAACGATGCAAATCAGACAAAGATTAGTTTTTCAAATTAAGGTTTTATACACTTGCTCAGTTACCTAGAAGATTTTGTTAGAATCAATTTGCTTTTAGAATATTTGTATTTTAATATTTCTTTGTATTTCATATATATTTTAAAGCCAATATTCTAACACAATATATGTGTTTATTTAATCATGTGATGATTTAATTAAAGTTGTAGTAAAATAGAGTGGGTAAGTGATGGTTTAATAAATTGTAATATAAATATTTTGAATGCTTTATTTGGAAACAGTGTAATTTTAGATGAAACTCAGTGAGTTTTCTCTTAAATTCAACGTTAGTTATATGGTTGAACGATAAATCTCTCAGATTCAATGGTTGAAATGTAAACTATGCTGTTTCTACCAGCACAGAAATGTAACAGTGACAATTTTATTGACGTAATAATGATGTTCAAGAGAGTTGATCTCCGATTCAATAACACTGTTATGTTTTACAACATAGAGAATGTGCTGGCTAATTACTAATGTTAAATAACATTTGCAAAGCTAGAATTGATCCGAATTAAGTGTTAAGAGTGTTACAATGATAGACATAAGAGAATGTGCTGGTTGCGCACTAATGTTAAATAACATTTACAAAGCAAGAATTAAATGTTGAGTGTTGTAACAGTGATAGCTGAAGATTCAGAAATAACTAAATCAAATGTTAAGCAAATGTTAAAGTTGTCACATAAGTCGAATCAACATAAGTATGTTGAAGGAAAGCACTTGAGACAATTGTTAGATGTAGAGTATGTTCTCAGAGCATTTGCATTGCTTATGTTATTTACATAACAGAATAAATTTTAGTATATCACATACATATCACTGCAATTTGAAAATATCGTAATTTTTGCTGTTAAACTCTTTGTGGATCTCGTTGTAAAAAGCAAGGGATATTTTTACTTGCTAATAGCAAATCACTCCTTACGGTTTTTTCTTAATTCTTGTTCTTGTAACATAAACTCTATGTTTTTGTTCTTGTAATATGTCTAGTGTGCACTTCAAGTATATGGAATTAACATACCTTCTCAATCTCGTAAATTTATTAATTGCAATCCAAAATGTAAGCAGCAATGTTAAGTAATATTCCTGTTGTACTCACAGTTCCGGGGGGTTGATTAGAAGTTTTTCAAAAGAAATTCTGAAATTAAAAAACTTCTTTCTTAAAACCACTTGCCGATCCGGCTCGATCGGACCAAAAAATGTTAATACGGGGGGTTATGACAAGTGGTTTCAAAAAAATTAGAAGTTAGAAAATGAAAACACGGGGGTTAGAATTTCGATAGAAACTTCTTTTTATTGAACGGTTTACCTTTCCGCTTATATTTTCTGCTTATATATATGGGGTCATATATTTCCTTTCTTTTTGAGGTGAGAGTGTAAGTTTCGCACTGTTCTTAATGGAGTGAGATTAAAATAAGTACTGAACTTGTGTTAGCCACTTCACGAGAGTTCAAGTGTACATTTCACGAAGTATCTCACTACTTGAGTGTTGGAATAAAGCTATATTCTTAACAGTTAAAGGAATAGAAATGAGAACGGGTATTTAATAGTGCGTAGGTGGGACGATATGGAATCGTTAGTTTCTCGTAAACACCATATGACAGAGAAGATAATTTATATGTCATATTGGAATCAATATGTGGCACTCTAAAAGTAAATACTCCAGCGGTAAAATCCATCTTTCGACCGCAAAATCATAACAATAAAGAAAGGGGGTATTCACCAGATGCTGTAATTATAGTTAAATTACTATCGCCGTATGATAAAAATTTTATTTTGAAAACTTTGGCAAACTTTAGGAAAGCCAATAGGGGAAACTTATTACTGGACCATATTGGATATGGCTCTGATGATGATGTTAATGAAAACTTTACTTCGTATAATCGCAAAATCCTCAGACGTATAATAGAATTACAAAAAAATCGAAAGATTTTTTCATCGTTTACAATTCGTGGTTTGGTTCATATCAAAATTAATGAAAATGATAAACCAATTTACATTGATTCGATTGAGATGTTAAATAATTTATTTCGCAATGAAAATATATTATATTGAGTTTTTTTAATTATTTCGAAAGTCCTGAAAGTTGTTTAATTTATAATTTTATTTTGCTTATGAACCATTCATTTTTATAACATCAACTTATGACTCAACGTTTTGGTAGTAATTTGAGTTCCAAAGATCGTACTTTTGATGTAATACAGATATTGTGTAAGCAGAGAGAATGACTTAATGTTTGTCATATAAATGCAGAGAGCTTAAAAAATGAAATTGATGAATTCCGCTTCATATTTGAAAAATATAATGTAGATGTTATATGTGCAACTGAGACGTGACTTAAAAAATCAGTTCCCAATAGACTTGTAAATTTATATGAATATAAAATGTTCCGGTGTGACAGAGAAACTCTTGGAGGCGGTGTTGCTGTATTTGTCAAGAATTTTTTAAGTAAAATTGTTTTTAAATCATCAAAGTGAATTAGAATTCACTATCTTCACGCATACAGTTCATAAGCAATGCAGGGTATTTCAAAAAAGCTATTTTTGACCATTTCAATTAATAACATAAATATGTAGAATAATTTGTTTTTGTTTATATTAAAAATCGGATAAAAATATTTTTACATTATATTATATACCAAATGAAAAACCTGTACTATAATTAAAAGATATTAAGTCTTGTTGTCCAGAAAATGCCAAATAGATAAATTAAATTAAATTAAATCGAATTTCAGCTGTAGTAAACGCTGTGTTACTGAGTCTTGTATCAACGAAATTATTGGGAGTGGATAGAATGGCAGCTTCATGAACTAAAATCAAAAAGTTTTCGACAGCATCATCTAACTCTTCTTGAGTGTTTATTGATTCGCATAAATTTATATTTTTATTAATCCAACATTTAAAGGATTCAATATCAATAGTTTTTAATAATATTTTCGCGGATTTTGAACGAAAGCAAGAAGAAGAGCTTAAACTAATTATAACTGGTGAATGATCAGAACTCAAATCACAGCAATCAATTACTTGAAGCGATCCTGTTGAAATACCATCGTAAACCGAAAAATCGAGCAAATCAGAATCTTATTCGGATCACTCGGTCAGTATGTTGGTGTGCCAGTTGAAAGTGTGCTCAAATGTTTTTTAAGAACGCATTTGTAGATTTCACGACCTTTAGGGTTAACGAGCCTTGAACTCCACCAAGGATGTTTCGCATTGTAGTCACCTCCAGCAATAAACCTCCGCCCAAGCTGAGAAAGGAAATTTTCATAATCCGGACACAGAACCGTATGTCTTGGCGGAAAATATACAGCGTAAACTTTGACATCACCACTGGGTGTTTTAATTTTGACTCCAGCAGCTTGTAGGTAAGAGTGAGTAAAACTACGAAGCATTTCATATTTTACGTTTGATTTTATGAGAACAGCGGATCCAGCATGAGCTTGGTTGCTGGGATGATTTACAGTAATGAGATCGTAGTCTTTGATTTTAAAGTATGTTCTTGAGGTAAAATTGGTTTCCGATATTAATAGGATGTCAATAAAATTAGATTTCAGAAATATTTCAGTCTCCTGGGTGTGATTGGAAAGTCCATTGGCATTCCAGATTGCAATTTTAATGTCTAATTGCATAGCTTGTTGATTAATAAGTTTATCATTTGTAACAAATTATTTGTTAGTTCAAGTTGCTTATTTAGCATCACTTCTATTCTTTCTTTTGTTTTGCAGCATCCTGATCTCTTACTACATCAGAGTATGACACTTTAGAATTGGTTTGAGTAAATTTGATAAAACTATCATCTTTTGGATTTCTGTGAGTTGAAAATCTTGGATTCGCAGTAATAGTTCGATTTTGTTGTTGTTTTACAAGATCTTGATAAATTTTACATCGTTTATAATTTGCCGTGTGAATCCCCATACAGTGAACGCATTTTGGTGGCATTTCTTTCTTCTTAGTACACTCTGCAGTCGGGTGTCCATGAGCACATTTAACACATCTATAAGGTTGTTAACAGTATCCCTGTGTATGGCCAAAATCATTGACTTTTCCCGGTGGTTCAATGGTGATAATAGCGTTATTATTGGTGCGGATCTTATAAATTTCGTTGTTATTAGGTTTTGGATCAAGATCAACGAAAAACATTGGCAGTTTCTGTTTGGTCACTCTACTTCTGACATTGTGCACACTTCTTACATCAAATCCTAACGACAATAGATGTGCCTTAATGTCTAATGTGGGAGTGGTGTGATGAATACCTTTAAATACCACTCGAAGAGAACGTTCCTGCCGTATTTGATATGTGTGAAAACTTATATTCCTTGCTTTAAAGTTTATTTTATTTATTTATTTGTATTGCTAACTAACAATAATAAAATTGTTAATTAGCGGAGGTAGCCAGAGCATCAAAGGCCTTAGGCTAATAGCTTTAAAGTATTTCATCAACTTTCTATAAGATTCGATATTACTAATCAACAATTTTATTTCTCCATTTCCTAATGATTTGTAATTGAAATCTTTCCTCGAGATAATTGAACTAATATTGCCTATCATATTATTAATATTGTTTACACCAGGAATAAATACCGGTGGAGGCTTTATGACATCAGCATTATTTTTTTGAGTTTTGTGGTTCATCGCTATCGTCTTCATCACTTTGTAAATCAGCATACTTGTTGTTCCGCGATGTACTTGGTTCATTATCACTGAAAACATTTCTCCTTTTAGCATCATTACCAATGGGGGATCTGCAAACATTCCTTTTGTTCAAACTTGTTGTTGTTTGCCATTCGTAAAACTCGTCAACATCATCAGCAATGTCTTCATCATCAGCACTTGCAGCAGCCATGTTGTAAGACTGTTGTTGTAATTTTATGACTTCAACACTTGTGTGACTCTGTACTTTGTTCAGTCGATGACACAGTTTTGTGAAACTGTTTTTTGTTATTAAATTGTTTTTGGAACACACTTGCAACTTAACAATGAGGACGGCCTCTGTGGTAATAATTTTGATCAAAACTACTGGAAAAAAATTACGGAACGAGCGAATGCAACCAACACGCTTTACCGATCATTTAGAGACTGTGTAAGAACCATTAAGAATTACATTCGATTGTACAGGGTGGCGCAATAGAACGTTCATATTGCATCATCTTTTTTTGCGGGGTAGAAAAGGGGCGGGCGGGGGGCGCCTACATCGTTGGGTTGGCGGGTCCGTGAAGTTTTAGTCGCTATGAATCACTTCGACGGGAAGCGTCGCGCATTTTGCGTGTACGCATTTTACGAAAACTCGTTCATATATTGCTACTAGGCGACTATATTGTGCTGAACATGGACTACGACGAATTAGTGAAGCTCCGAGTGCTAATTTAATTGAAATATGGGTAAAGCTTTTTGAAGAGACCGGTTCAACATTTAAACCACAAGCAAATGGTCGCCTAAGAACATCTAGGACCGAAGACAATGTTGATAGTGTTATGGAGTCAGTACGACTCGCAAGAGATCGTCTGTCTTACAATTTTCGCGACGAAGTTTGCAACGAATTTTAACATTGGATCTTAAACGGCATCCATATAAGCTGCAATTAATACAAGAATTGAAAGAGTCTGACTTCATAGCAAGGCTCGCATTTGCTAATGAAATGCTTAATCGATTTTCCAATTTTGACAATATCCTTTTCTCTGACTAGGCTCATTTCCTTATGAATGGGTTCGTAAACCCTCAAAATTGTCGTTACTGGAACAGTGAAAATCCCAAAATCAAACACCAGAAACCATTGCATAGTCCTAAAGTGACAGTATGGGCAGCAATCTCTGGCAGAGGAATAATTGGTCCTTTTTCCTTCGAAAATGCGCGGGGCCAAAACGTCACGGTTAATACGGAACGCTATGTTGAGATGTTGGACGGATTTTTGGCTCCCGAAATTGAAAGTTCAAGAATAGTGAATTCCAGAACTTGGTTCCAACAAGATGGAGCTACCTGTCACATATCAAATGACTCCATGGCGGTGGTGAAGCAGATGTTCCCTGCCAGACTGATTTCGAAAAGAGGTGATATCCCATGGCCCCCACGTAGTCCAGACTTGACGCTTCTTGACTTTTTTTTGTGAGGATACCTCAAACACAAAGTCTACAGTAATAATCCAAGAAACATCGTTCGGCTCAAGGAGAATATCCGTGATGAAATGGCAGCCATTACACCAGTATTACTGAAGAAAGTTTTCAATAATTTTCGTTTGCGGTTATAGGAGTGCCGTCGTAGAGAGGGCCACCATTTAGATGATGTTATTTTTAAAAAATAAACTCCATTTATTAATCTACAATGCCTTAGATCTATTTTAACCATACCTTTTGTATTTATTTTTTAATCTATTTTTTAAATATGCACGTTCTATTGCGCCACCCTGTATTACTACATGAGCAAACTGAATAACAGAACAATTGTATACAATTATATATTTCGATTTTAATACATAATCTTTGAATAATTTTGTCTATATTTGTGCATGTTTATTGATCTTTGCCGTGCGTTACAAATATTATGCCTTCTTGTTCAATATTCGGTTCATACGTTGTAGTAAATCATGTACAAATAGATATAAAAAAAGAAAATCAATAAGGTAAACATGAGAGATTTAGGCCTTCCATATTTGTTAACTGTGAACAATCCTGTATAAATTTGTATACATTACATTGGCTTACTTCCATAATTTCGGTATCATTTTTATCAACTTTTACTGATTTATCATTTGAATCAGATCAAAATGTAAATATAATTTTTGAACTCGGGATTTTTTTTCATTTTCAGTTTTGCTGAGTTACCATTTGAGTTAGATCAAAATTTAATTATACTTGCCGGAGTCGGAATTTTTCTCCATTTTCAAATGCTCTTTTTTTACATTCTCTGGTTGACATATCACCATGACTGCTTTACAAAAATTCATTCGAACTTCAGATCGGGATATTTAATTCAAAGCAGTGTCTTCGCCGGGACATGTTTAGGGACATGTTTTCTCCTCTCTATAAGAACAACTCACAGCTGAAAAGAAAAACGAAGGGGAAGAACTAAAAAGGGATTCAAAATGGCATGACAGAACCTCGTTGACACATACGAAAAGAAAAGAGTATAAATAAACGTTCAGTTAAATAGTCTGTTTAATTTGACGCATATTTCGAAAGGGTCAGGTCCGAATATAAGAAGATGATTGTGTTACCAGTCTCTCGCTTCTCATTGTTATCACGGACAAATGGGTCCTATATTTGTCCACATTTACTTAACAAAAAATCCCGATTTAACCTTAAGTCTTTGGGGAAAATCTCTGGATCTGGATGGTTATGTACTGTACTTGTTGTGGTACTTTATCATCCTTTAAATTGTACCATCCCTAAGATGAATTTCACTTAGTTTATGTATGAGTTTCATACATATGAATATCATGCATGAATATGTCTATGCTAATGTTTAAGAAGGTGAAATTAGGATATAAGCAAAATAGGAGTAAGAATACCGTTATATTTAAATATGAGCTGACGAAATTTGAAAATAATATTTATTACTAAGCACACTTTAGCCGACACATTTGGCTTGATTTTCTAAATAAAATATTAACTCGTTAGACGACGGTAATTATTAGTTACCGGTGGCTTCAAATTAAAAGAGCCGGTAGAAACAAAATAAACAAGCCCTCTAATAATATACGGGTACGTTATATTAAAATATACAAACGGTCCAGTACTGCTCCACCCAACACAGTTACCTAAAAGCGCGATTTCTTGGAACTGTAGCTGATATTAGGACTTTCCCAATTCCAAATACCTCCAAACCGGTCCATAAGAATCAACATCATCGCGAATCTAAGAAGGCCAGTACTTACCACACTCAACTATTGGAACGAAAGAGGAAATGTACTCTTTGCGATGAATCTGATGATGATTACACAACTGTTAAAGCGCAAGCAACATATCCTTAAATAAGGAAGTGTAAAAACCAATATATCGGCGTATTGTGTCGTTTTAAACAACAATCAAACATTTTTTTTAATTGGAGTGAAAGGTGTGAATTGCGATAGCGTCCTTGTGAAATTCAAAATTGTTTGAGTTATTCAGCAACTCGGAAGGTGAAAGTTTATTTAAATTGGCTGCTATGAAAGTGGAAGATTTATCAGAACACGATGATAGACTCGCATTGAAAAATACGTGGGGATATTAAATATAACTTGGTCTAAGCGCTTACAAACGATTACAAAAAATTTGTCTGGTATTCTTAATGTTAATGTTAATGTTTCGGCTATAGATTCGGTGACTCATCCTCACCAGATTCCATCATATCAGAAACTTAATATTTGACGCCCATATTCGCTTACTCAGGACATCGTATCTGAAAACTTGTGATACCATGGCTACCCTAGAGTATTCTGTTTTGTAGATCAAGTCATTAAATTCTAATAATCTAATTACCGCTGTGATGCAAGTTACTGTTTTGACATGCCAGAACCCAGTGACAGCATCATTTTATAGTCCACTATATTCGTAAAGTTTGAAGTGCTCTGCTCCGTAGAGTTATAATTTTCCGAGCGTCCAATTGTAGTAGAGCAAATGTGTCTTTTAGTCTTGTTTGAGTCTTTGTCTGTTCTTCTATACGCATTTAACTTCAACTGCCATGTTTAAAAGATCTCATGGACTAATCTTGTGAATTGTTTTCTTGAAGGGAAAACATATCTTTCGTATAGATTGCGGTCGACCGCATAGTAACAAAGTATTGAAATTATTTGCGTTCTGTTTTCACAAGTACTCCGATGAAACGTATTGCATGGAGAATAGGTAAAATTACGTAGTCAAGGATATCAGTTGGCAAATTTACAGAACTGCTTCTAAAACTGTTGAAATATTACATAGTTACCTTATTTTGGAGGGAGTAAGTTGATGATTTACTTTAAAATATTTATGAACATTGCAACGACATTGTTGTAAATGCAATTGTTGTGATTTAATAAATATAGTTGCTTAAAAAATAAAAGGAAATATGGATTTTGTATTCTTTTTCCAAAAGTTTTTGTGATTTATTATTTTTTTACCTATGGATGCTTCGTTTACTAAAGAGATCTTTATTCCTTCTTTCTTCGTCGTAATGAATGAGTGTGATTTTCTAGTGTACATGAACAGTGTTAACTTTGATCTCCTCAGTTAAACCTATTTCAAGGAAAACATCAACTGTCTCATAATCAAAGTAATGTACGTCAACTCACACTATTTGGAATTCGTCCAGTAAACAAATTAAAGTTCTCCCTAACCACACCCAGTATATTTTAATTTAATATATTACATAAAACTTCTTTACGAATCTTCAACAGAATGGATTTCCATGTCCCTGCTAAAATATTTATACATTCACTCGATGGAATGAAGGAATATGTATATCATTTGATATGGCAAAAATGTAACACTCAGAAGGAAGCATCTAAGGTATCTCTTGTCTGGCTTACTGATAGACACAATAAATATTTATGAAACCTATTTGATGCATTTGTAACATCTGGAAAACCTAAAAAAAATCTTTAAATTAACCAGACACCCCTCTCTATTATTTCTCTATTTAATCTTTATATTATTGGATCCATGTCTTTCAAGCAGTTGCACTGAAGTCAGCCAAATTTAGCAAATTTTGAAAATGAAAGTGAACTGAATTACCACGCCTATTAAAGCAGCTAAGATTTGTCGCAATTTAATTTTCTCTCTGTAAACTTTAATTCTTTGGCTGCAGTTTACATTTTTTGTGAATTGCTTTATATTTTAATACTTGAAAAAATGTAAAAAAAATTAACCGCATAAGCGCATCTTTTCCGCCACCTTTCATACAAATTATCTAATCTAACCTATATTTTCCGAATCTTCTCCTCTTAGGGCACTTCTCTCAGAAATTAACGGATTCTATTACTTCTCTAAAATTTTTAAGCGGACTTTGGGTAAACATTTGCGTAAGTTAGTTCGGCTGAGAACTTCGTACTTTTTATTATCATATTTAGTTTAGTTAAATGAACTAAATTAATTTTTAAAAAGTTTTCGAGAAGAAATACGACGTTCCGTTCAACTCTTTTTTTTAATAATCTTAATTTATTTTATTTACAAAATCAAATATTTATTTATAAAACTTCTATAAAATTGTTAATTGTTTCAGGTGCAAGTATATTTCTTACCAGAAGAGGACTGTTTCATTATCCCTTTAGGAGTGACCTTGAAGAAACAACAATGCTTAATACAATTTGATGAAAAATAGTGGAGACGGTACGACTTTTTAGGGAGTTTAATCAGCCAAATGTGAACATAGAGATGGTTGAAACTGAAATCTGTAACGATTTTGATGGATTAATCGTTTGCAAAATACTGAAGCCTTTGAAGGCGAAAATAGATTTTGAGAATAAGGAATTAATAACTTCTAACGCAAAATGTCCACTAATATTCGAAAATCAATCTATTAAATTTGCTGACGATGATGACATTATTTCGATTCTATAGCAATACATATACATTTTAACAAGCCCCAAACGGATAGTCTAATCAGCAGACTCACAATGCAACATGTGAATGAAGAGGGAGTCAATGAACTTATTCATTCGCTTCAGGATTTTGAATCCTTTTTTTGTGTAGACGGGGATAAACTATATTCCATTGGTAAATATCAGCATAAAATAATTGTATTCAAGGACATAAGATTTCCTGAAGTTTACAAATCTGAAGTGGAAGTGGAACTTAATTATAGTACGATAGAGACAGAGTTTCTGAGAATCATAAAGTCGACTGAGTATTTTATGCCTCAATTATTTGGTAGGACATTCTAAATTCAAACGGACCACCGGCCTCTTGAATAACTTAACTTTTTTAAAGGAACCAAATACAAAATCGCAAAGATGGAAACTAATGTTGAACGAATATGACTTCATAATTAAATATAAGCATTAAAGGCAAAGGTGCCGATATTAATATCTTGGAGGAAATTGAGTCTATAAACAACGCATCTGACATAGCTACAATCCATAGTGGGGTGAAAATTTAAATGTCCATATTAATCTTACTGAGATGGGAACAACAAACAAGTATTTATGTGATGTCTTGTATGGAAAGAGAAGAAGACATATAATTACGCTCAAAGAATACAATGAGAGAATATTTGTGGATATGTTAAAAAAATACTTCTAACTAAAGCAAAAGTGGTTATGTTTTGCAAAAGTTTTAAAATTTTTGTATATCTTCAGGACAATGTAGTTCACTATTTTTTATACACATTATGTATGAATTTCATAAAATGTTGAAAGGTATATTTGAAATTGAACCCCAGGCAAATATTAGACATAAATACCATTCGGACAAAATTCATCTCTATACGCCATATATATGAAACCTATTTAGGACTGAAGAACATTATTTACTTTCTCAATTTGAAAACTCAGATTCACAAATTCATAAATAATTGCAGCATGAATAACATAACAGAAACACCATTCGACTGAAGATTTGTGTAACAGAAACTCCGTTAAAATCTAATGAGATTTTTCACATTGTTATTTGGTTTCTGAATAAGAATACAACATTTTTAGCCTGCATTGTTAAACAACAGGTTTCAATACATTGTTTTTTTTTTTTTTTGCTCAAAAATTCATCGGCTATAGTAGAAATTCTGAGACAGAGAATAGCTTTGTTAGGAAAACCCGACTAAAATAATTGCGAACAATGAATTCAAAATTTTCTTTATAGGAGGGCATTGATTATCATTTCGCATTAACTAATAGCCATACTTGCAAGACGGACATTGAACGCTTTCGTCTTTCACTAAATGAACATATTAGATTATTTAAACTCCAAGAAATGAACAAGGAATTTGTTGACTAAACGCTCATTTTCAAAGCAATTCAATTATATAATGACACGACACATTCTACAACAGGCCAGCGACCAAATGATTTACTTCATAATAATGTTGACAAATCAGTATGAGAAAAGTTGCACAATGACGTACATGAAGGAAAATTTAAAGATTACAAAGGCAAAATTGTCATGAACTTCGTAAAAGGGAATTAGTAAGGAGTTTAGGATTCCAAATTTTGAAATAAAAACCAAAATACATTGCTAAAGATGTTAAAGAAAGAGAAGATACTCATTTTGTATATGATAAAGGTTGCAAGCGAGACAGACAAAAAGCAAATGTAAATACGACAACGAAATATCTGATATAAAATTCGACAGAAGAATTACCGGTAGAAATTACTAAAAGGAAAAATATGAATATGTAAATGCTTAATTAAATTTATTTAGTTTGTTTTTGTTGCTCACTCTTATTTATGTGTCTCGATGAATTACTGTATCAATTGTTTAGTTAGTTCTCTTTTCATTATTCCATTCCATTAGTAAGGATTCAAATATTTGTAAAACTAGTTTTTAAGAAGTTTTCGTGAAGTACTATTCAGTCAGTTACGTAGTCGTTGTTAATAAAGAAATACAACGTTCTGATCTGTTTGCTTTTTTTTTTTTTTGAAAATCTTAATTGATTTTATTTACGAACATAATTCTTGGCGAAAGGAAGGTTTAACAACATGTTGGCTGACAATAATTTCTATACAGATTACAGATTTTTTCGCCTTAAAAATATAAATTAAGGTTGTAATTTAAAAAATCTCTGTGAAATGTGCGCACTTTACATAAATCCTTACATTTTTAATTTTGAGACAACGCGAAAATTAACAAAACGCATAATTATTATTTAAAGTATACACACATTTTTTACTTAGTACACATACATTTCATAAATTTTTTGTTAGCTGCATCATATCTTCATCGTCTAATTGAAACAAGTTGTATAAATATTTACGGGCACTTGGCCAAATCTTTTGTTCCTCTGTTATGTTCTCAATTTTTAAGCTATTTGGACCTAATGCCTTGCAATAAAAATATTTTTTATTACATTTTATCCTTCAGGGGTTGTCTTCTACGCAAATATAACATTAA
>JAHXMU010022085.1:0-12570 GCA_019455685.1 Philornis downsi
AAAATAAAAAACTGACGTTAACATCATGAAATTACATTCTTTTATCAGCATGATATAGGAATGTGGATTTATAGATTTGCAATTTTTTCAGGGAATGACCTCAGACAAGAGGAGGAAAAAGGGATGTCATCGTTTAAACCAAAAAGTTACAATAAAAAGTAAAACAAGCTGGATTCAACATAACTAGACTGTGGGGCAAAAAGTCTTATTAATGTGGTTAAACGGTATATGTCAGAACAGTCGGGGTAGTTCCCTTTTTGACTTCGTTTTATTCAAAAAAAAAAAAAAAAAAAATAATAATAATAATAAAATTGACATTATGCATATAAAATACCGGACACTAATACGTTATGTTACTGTAAGCGAAAGCGTTCGACGTTGCTCTTTTTGGTTTGGTAATCAAAGAATAACGTATTGAAAATCATACTGTTACAAAACATTGTAAACCATTCGAAGGATCAATTGTACCAAACATTTTCAAGCAGTCCACTTTACAATCACCTACCGTACACTCTAATCATCGTAACTGTCATTTTAACTGTCAAGATAGTTGAAATGAATACAGAAACTGTCTGCCTCCACTTTGACATTCCCTTCTTATTACTTTACAGGTCGTACTCCAAGCTAAGTGGATTCAAATTATATTCGTAAAGAGGCAACACGTGTCGGCAGCTGAAAAGGTGTTGAAATTTCGATTGCAATACGAAACGAAAAAAAATAACGCTGTTTACGATACTTTCACAACCAACTGGTGAATGAATAGTGCCAGTCACTCCAGGGGGAAAATTATAAACGATCATTACGACAGTAGAGGATGGGCAGAGGAGGGGCAATATTATACAAACACAGTCATGGTGTAGCCATTACATTTCTACGACAGTTGCTGCTACTGCTTAAAAATTGGGTCATAAATCTTAAAGTATTGATAATTGATTTGTTACAACAAAAGCTGTGATCATGGAACAAATTAAAAAAAAAAAAAAAAAAAAAAAAACGAGAAAAAGGTAAATAATTTCAGTGCTAATGAAGTTAAAGTTTTGAGGTTTTGGTTAAGGCCATAAATGAAGCAGTTTTTTTTGGAAATCTTTATAAAAATTTCCCAGAAACAGGCAAGTATTTTAAGAATCATAAATAATGCATGTTATTTTACTTATAATGGGTCGAAGGAATTTTAAAGTCACTTCCCAGATATAAACAAATCAATTCAAACAAGTCTACCATAAAAGGTCATCTGAAGTGCTGATCCCCTTAATCCTCTTTGTGCAGAGATTACAAAAATTGAATAAACACAATTTTAGAAACTTCATGACACGTTTTAGAAGGTATTGAATGGAAGCTCACAATTTGCAGGTGCACTTTTAGCATGTCTGAATCATCGTTTACTTTCAAAAGAAAAAAACATAAATCTTATTCGATTGTCAATTATAAAGCTCGCGATTTGTGTTTACTCATTAACCATCACTTCTCGGAGAGATAAAAAGCAGGTAAGCAAACAATTTACGTATTTTTTAGCGTTTTCTTAGCAATTGAAATCGCAAAACTCAATAAAAATTAAACATAAACAGAAGTTAATAATTTACGTTAAAAAAGCAATGCAAATTAAAAGGTGATTTAGGACGGCATTGGTTGAAAAACCTTCAACTTGACCAAATGAAATAATTATCAATAAGCTTTAATATAGACGCAGCTAAATGAAAGCAAATAAAACAGGTTGAGTGAAGGCCTAATTTGTGATACCCCATAGTATTCAGCTACTGAATTAAATGTGAATATTATTACCAGTTACCCAGACAATCCAGTGATATGGGCGGAAGGTATTCTATATATTTGTCGACTCAATGGGGATATCTATGAGGGCGGTGCCAAAACTAGCCAACCTTACAAAGAAGACACAAAAAAGTTGGGAAAAATGTTCTTTATTTTTCAACATAATCCCCTTTTAGCTCGATACACTTCTTCCACCCACATGTAATAACTTTTATACCCTGGTTACAGTAAAAACTGTCAAACTTCTTAGAATGACCATCGAATGCAGACTCTACCTCTGCATTGGTAGCAAATCTTTTACAACCGAGCCATTTTTTCACATTTGGGAATAGAAAATAGTCCGAGGGAGCCAAATATGGCGAATAATGTGGATTATTCAGCAATTCGAACTTTAATTTTAAAATAAAAATTAAAAAAAAAAAATTAATTCATTAATTTTGGCCATCACAATAATGGATGTGTAAACTGGAGCGTTGTCCTGATGAAACAACCCTTTCTTTTTCACCAAATGCGTCCTTTTTCCATAAATTCATCATCTAAACGCTGCAATAAATACGCATAATATTCGCCGCTGATGGTTTTTCCTTTCTGATGACAATTAATAAAAATAATTCCTTGCGTATTCCAAAAAACCAGGCGCCATGACCTTGCCTGCAGATGGAACCGTCTTCGCCTTATTTGCACACGATTCTCCCATTCCAGTCCGCTGGTTTGACTGTTCCTGTGTCTCAGGTGGATTCATGTATTTTTTTTTCTACAGTTATAAATCGACGCAAAAATTCGGCTTTATTGCAGTGAAACATCGCCAAACACTCTACTGAAAAATCTTTACGACGCTGTTTTCGCTTTTTGACAGCAAGCGCGGCACCCATCTTGCGCACAGCTTTCTCATCTTCAAATCTTCGGTCAATATACGATATATGGCAATTTTTGAGATACCTATTATTTCAGCTAGCTCACACACCTTCAGCCGATGATCATCCAATACCGTTTTGCGGATATTCGTCTTGTCAGCTCGTACGGCCTCGTTTAAACTCTGCTATCCAATATTTTATATTCGAAAACGAAGGAGCAGACCCTCCAGATCAGAATCTAAATCGGTCGTAATATTGGTTGGACTGAGACGTTTCAAACGGAAATATTAAATTACAAAGCAGTGACCAATTTTTTCCACGTTTACAAATTCACTGAGATCGTTTCCTTCGGATGGCTCAAATATTAATACTAAACAACGTGGCTCCTCGAAACTTAAAACATATTTATAACCTTGCTACTTTTCACCAAAAAAATTTTTCTAACTACAGGCACCATCTATACGCTAGTCTTGGAACCACCCTCGCAAATTCCAAGTGAGGTATGGAAGAGCTTCTCTATTTCTAGACTCACTCAACAGGACCGACGATTCCAAACATGACAGTTTGAGAAGCATTTACAAGACTTGTCGATTTTTCGACTCCTCGTGGTGGCTGCCGCTCAAATAATGATAGATGGCTATATGCGGGATCGAACTCGAAATTTAAATTTAGGTTTTGTTTAAATTACTTTCGGGACATTGTGCATGTGCATGCATGTTGCATGATATCATTTAAGGATCTTATTTATATGTTTCAGGAAGGACTTATACATGATTCCAAAAATAAGTGCTTTTTTATATAAAAAACCTTCAAATTTTAATATTAAATTTTTCGAAAGTTCCAAAAATTTAGAATTTGTTTGAATTTTTCTCAGAGCATTGTTCTACCATAATGCTACTTGCTAGCGTCTAAGGATGTTAGTCATGTCCTTCGGGCGTGACTCATATGGGGTCCAAAAATACCAATCTTTTATATGAAAAAACTTCTTAAACTTTATATAACATTATTGGCAACTGTAATTTGAGATTTTTATGAATTCCTTGTTATCCGTCTCTAAAAAAACAAATTTACATCCCAGGACCTCATTCATATCCTTCAGGTATGTCATATCAAGCTTGATAATAATCAAACGTCATTGTTTCTATCACATAATAGATGATTTCAATTCCGCGTGTATACTGTAAGGCATACTTCTGATTTATTACATAATCGCTCCTGAAAGTATGCCAACGATGGGTTATATTCTATGTTAAAACTGTAATTTACGATTTTTTTGATAACTTATTTTCTTAAGTATACATTGAACTATTGAAGAGCATCCAGGGAATTCATGCATGTCTTTGGCAAATGTCCGATAACTCCATTTTAATCAATGCTATCTTTTATGGGAAGCTCACATTTTTTACGCCATAACTCCACAATAATAGTTTACTGGGTGAGATTCATTGTTACTGCACTTAATACTGGTATTTCCTTCAAGAGATTGAGGTACAGCAACTATGCTTGCCTTAATATAAAGTGCCGAAAATGGCAACCAAAAAATGATACTAAGTCACGTCACCTGCCAAAATTTTTGTAGCGGCCATTATTTCGGAAATGGCTTCATAGAATCTTGCATCATTTCAATCTTATAGGTATATGAATTTCTTATACTAGTCGGTTGAAGATTACAAAACACTCGGCTTTGAGGGGCAGATGTCATGAATAATTTGAAACAGTCAAGTTTCAATTTCCAGTAACTCATTTTCTGACTCACAACCCATACCTTACATTTTTTAAAAATAAATTATCGACTCAGTGGTTTAGTAGGCTCAAAGATACAGATTAATTTTAAAATATCTTGAAGTCTGAAAGTCAATTTGCGATTCTCGGCTCTTTTTTATACATGAACTAAACTAAAACGCTCATTTAAATGAACCCTGACCTTGGCAGCTCACCGTTCTTACAATAATAACTACCATAGTTGTTAAATTCTTCAATTATTCATTAAACTGATATTATGTTAATAAAATATTAAATTGTCATCCACTGTCTTGCGATGCTTTCTTGACATTCTCCTAGGACACTTTGAGATATCCTTAAGAAAGATTGCATGGCAGTGCGTTTTGCTTTTTTTACCTTTTTGCTCACCAAGAACATGACACTTAATTTAAAAAACATTTGATTTCAAGAATCATCGCCCATGCAGAAGGACTTCTGCCTTCATACACGGACACTGAGATCCTCGTAATTTTACAAGACTTTCACTTATAAACATACACACACACATACAAACACATAGAGTGAAAGAGACAGCTAGCCAGGGGAGACTCATATACTCAACCTTGTCACTTGTCATTGTTAGTGAAACTATAAGTGATTTTAAGTGTATAAGTCAAAGTCGTGTTGAATCTCTAGTGGCACCGGTGGAAATGGTAAGGACTCAGACGAGAGGATGCAGGCAGCGAAACGACTTGTTTGTCGTTTGTTGTAGGTGTGGTTCTAAAGTCCTTTTGAGCGAGCCCCAAAAACAGCTGACACTACGAGGTCTCATAATAGGCAGTAGGCAAATGTAATTCCATTGTATGCAAAACATCAAAACAAATTGTTGGCAGAGGCAACGCGATGGGAAGAGGGAAATGGCTAAAGAGTCTGGGGAATCCCTGCTCTAAAGTTTATTAAACGCAAAAGGATGTCGGGAAAAAGAAAACTACAAACAACACATTGTACAAGTGTGCGCGTGTAAGAATAACAGCAGGATACAAAA
This sequence comes from Philornis downsi, assembly GCA_019455685.1. Taxonomy (NCBI): domain Eukaryota; kingdom Metazoa; phylum Arthropoda; class Insecta; order Diptera; family Muscidae; genus Philornis; species Philornis downsi. Next base: position 5,368 of record JAHXMU010022085.1, read on the forward strand.
CACCAAATGATTCTTCTTCTATTATTCCTTTGCCTTTCCTTATTCTACATCGCCCAAACGAGAATCTGCTGAGAAATGCAATCACAAAAGAGCCTCCTGTTTCCGTTTCCGACCGTTTCCCCGCCTGCTTCGCATCATGGGGCGGGCGGCTTTGATGTTGGCGGTTTGCCAGACACTCACAGTACGTAATATAAATTATTTGAATGAAGCCAAAAAACATGAATTGCCTTAGTACGAAAAACCAAGACCAAACAATAACAAAATGCACATTAAAAACAAATATTTGTTCTATAAATTCCGTATATTGCAAAAGCCCTAAAAGTATACTTCAATTTTTATTGTTACACAACGAAACAAAAGGCAGATATGGCATAAAAGTGGGGGTTCAGACGAACGCAAGGTAGTTGAATGCAAAAACTATACAACGGATATTGTAAAAAGACCTATTGGTAAAAAATAATTGCAGTTATAATGAGACTGAAGGAAGGACGATGAATTCAATTATTGCAGATATTTTTTGTTTCTAAATGTGCGCTTACTTTTCAAGTAAGACTGCAACGCCCCAAAGTATGTTATAGAAGTTGTTGGTGACACAGTTTTTAATATGTTTGCCAACCATTTCTTTTAGAATGTATAGGTATACAAATTGTACACAAAGCAAAGAAAATTCACGATAAGCACAAGGATACGCACACGGAATGTCTAAACTCTGTATACAGATTAGCTGAGGTCTTTGACAAATATAAGACTGAAAGCATGAATGGGTAGAAAATGTTAACATTCTATCTCGCTGTTTTTTCTTTAAGTTGCAGCAACCGAATGTGCTTCCTGATCTTACAGGTTATTTGGTTTAAACACTTTTGCATGCTATCTCAAATTAAAATTAACACAATCATTATCAAACAAACAACTCTGTGAAAATAGAGTTCCATTTCTAATATCTGAGCCTGCGATTTTAGGTAATTTTTGTGTTTTATTGCCGATTTTAAATCACACTCTACTAATATGATACTTGACATAATATAAGAAGTCTTTTTTCCATTTTTTTTTTTTTTGCAACATCTGAAAGTATGCTTTAGAATTTGGTCACAGGAAATACACGGTAAATGTAAACTGAATTGCACAGATCAAATCTTTTTCACTAAAAATTTAGTAATAAAAGTATTCTTCGACTAAATATGGGTCCTTATTTCATCTCATACTTTTTCTAACATCTTGTGGAAATAGTCTCTGAAAGTATGTCATATTTTAGAAAGGATGACACAGCCTTTATATTCATACCAAAATTAGAGTAACTCAAATTAAAAAATGTTATAGTAACTAACTGATTTCTCAGCCTACGTACTTTTATAACACTCGTACTTTTGAAACCAAGGCCACTTAAAAATACGCAATATGGTACAGATGATGCCAAGACATTTACGTTATTGTAATTCCAAAACATAATTTCATTTCTTTACCTCAATCCCGGTGGCACGTTTCAACATCTAATACAAATTGCATTCATTTATATTCGTGTAGCAAATGTCTCGTAAAAATATACAGTTCTAACCAAAATATTTCAACTTAATTTACATAAGTTATTACCGACTCTTAAGACTTTCGCTTCAATAATTTATAAGGCTTTTGTTGAGTGAAATGAAAATTGTACTTGCGTTGCCTTAATTAATAATTGCCCAAATATATGCTGTTTAAATTTAGGAAATTGTTTTTCTACTTAGCCTAATAGTATACCTCATACTTATGATTGCGTTTAGTTATTTTCTGGGATTTCCTGTGCATATAAATTTCTTTCTTTTCTACAACAATTTGCTGTAAAGTGCAAGAAGAACAGGGGGTGGAGAAGAAATAGTAGGATTTACTCGGCAAAAGGTAACTTTGTTCATTTGTTCATTCGGGGAGCTGAAGTATCCTTAAAGTATGCTATGACATCCATTATCTAACCTTTCCTTGGTGTTGCACAATGCAATTCCATTTGCAGAGAAATACGAGTACAGAGGAGACAGTGTAGATGAAACAATAGTATTCTTTTAGCTTTCTACTTTCTGCGCATTTGTTTTCCATCGACCGGAAACGGACATAGTTATTCATAATGTCACATTTTTGTATTGTTTTGCTCTATGTTATATTTTCTTGTTTTACTCCGTCGTTTTTTTTTTTTCACTTTTGTCCTTACCTTCGGGATTAATTTAAAAGTTTATTGTTTCTTTGTGTATTCGATAGAACTTTTTGGTGTGTATATGTGCGTGTGTGTTTGTGTGTGTGGAAGGGAAAAAGGCACAATGAATTATGCAGTTATAACTAGAATGATAGGAACGCTGGATAAAAGACTTGCAAGGGATGAAGGGTAAACTAGAGAAATAGGTATGGACCAACAAAATGTACGTACATAATGTAAACACTTTGAATGGACAGACTTGTGTAGGAAGAAACGAAAATAGGGAGAAATCAACTTACAAATATAGACAACTTACTAAATTGTGCCGGCGACGGTCAAAAACTCGACAAGAATATCTTCAAACTGTTGCCGAAACAACAGGAAGAAGACGGAAGGATGGTCTTAATATTAATATTAAGTTACTCATAGGCGAGTTGAGAAATATGTTTGTCGATTTTTGGAAGCTGTGATTTCCGATCTATCCGGTGTAAGTTTGTTTGACGAGGGCGTATAAATTGTATGCAGTGGGCAAAAATGTGTTTGCTAGAAGAAAAATAACATCAAATCTCAAACAAGGATATAAAGATTTTTCGGAAATTACTAAGACTGAGATCTGCAATCTGTTGATCACGGTGAACTGAGACAGTTAAGCAAAACTAAATATTAAGTTTATCAGTACTATGTGACTGTCAGATCGTCATTACCTACTTGCCTATGGTGATGATATAAACATCATTGGCAAAAAAAGTGTGGAATGTTACTGCAGCCTTCTCAAGCACTGAGAAGAAATCATCAAAATTGTTACTGATGACAAACAGGGTCAAAAACAAGTTATTTGTTTCGAGGACTAAAAATTCTACTCGTTTGCTGCTTGAACGTTGACAACTACAACTTTGTTAGGGTGGTGAATGAGTTCATCTATCTTCTTCTCTCTACCCTCAATAAAACCAATGATGTCAATAGGCGGCTGAGGAGAATTGCTTGCAAATGGATGTTGAAAAATATGTTTGTCGATTTTTGGAAGCTGTAGTTTCCGATCTATCCGGCGTAAGTTTGTTTGGCGAGGGCGTATAAATTGTGTACAGTGGGCAAAAATATGTTTGCTTGAAGGAAAATAAAATCAAATCTAAAACATAAGGATATAACGATTTTTCAAATATTACTGAGAGGGAAATTACAGTTCGATAAGCGGCGCAGAAGAATACGGCCAAAATTCCGTTGGAAAGAGGCAGCTTTTGAATCACTGCCAAAACTGACGAATTGGTGAAGAGGCGCAGGAGCTCAAAATAATTTTGTTTGCTTTCTGCGAACAGTACGCACTCTATCAAAAAAGTCCCCCTAAAATTGGCCAATAAAATATAAAATATTCATCTCTCGTTCAAATTTATTTTACAGCCTTTAAGAAATGCCTTTTTCAAATCAAAATAATTACGCCAAAGAACTATGAAATCATCAAAACCTTTTTCAAATTAATTTTCTTTTCTTACAGTTCTCGCCGCGAATTCTGTTTTATGCCTTCTATCGACTAGAAGCGATAGCTTGGAAGTGGTAATTTCAGTTTTGCAAAGAGAAAAATGCCATACGGAGCCATATCAATTGAACACGGTGGTGAATTTTTGGCCACAATTTCATTTAAAGTCGAAGCATTCTATGACAATGCATTGTCTTGGTAAAAAAGCCATAAACTTTCTTTCCACAAACCTGGCCTTTCCCCGGCGTATTTTGCCTCTCAAATGCCTCATAACGTCCAGATCATATTCTTTATTTATAGTCTGATCTTTCGTAGCAGAAACTTCTTCATACCGATGAGCAAAACTCCTCATTTGCTTGTGAGATTGATGATGATTTTTGGCATGATTTTTAAGGTACTAAGTATAACTTTTTGGCGCATACCGATAGATAGCTATCTGTCACACCAGCTGACAAGATATTAAATTGACAATAATAAAATATTGATAAAAGAAATATAATCCAAAAAAATTAGTAAATTTTAACAAACCAACACCAACCAACCAACTCACCAACAGAGCTACGACCCACACACAGCACCTTCCTTAGACCCAATTTAAAGTTTCAAAATTAATCTTTACACATTTAGCCACACCTAACTTGATCTTCGTGCGAGAAAGTTAAAGCCGTATTGGCCACCTAATCAAACAAGAAAAAAGTGCTTTCACAAGGCTTGCCATGCCATCGAAAACTTAAATGAGTTTTGTGTCTCCAGAGGCCTTGACCGAAATTATATGTCACCATCATCATCATCAAGCTCATCTGCAACTATCCAGCCAGCCAATGTGTGTGTGGTGGTGGTAGCCATGGCAACATATTCATTGGCCTCCAAATTCATAGCATAGGCTATGAAGGACACAATCTGTAGGCAAGTTACTGGAGACAAATGTAGACAAAGACGGAGGAGAGAGTTTTAGCGAAACTGCAATAATGCTATCATCGTTTCACAACTATTATTTCACCCCTGTATAATTTAAAGTTATTGTACCAATGCTTGTATTTGAAAGAGAGAGTTTTTGACAACTTACCACTTATAAGCAGATATCACCAAAATTGATTATCTATAAGAGAATTAAAAAGAAATGTTATTGAATTTGTTGTTAACAGTAGTAGTAGACGTTATAGATTAGAAATAATCATAATCGTAAATAAAATAAACTCATTTAAAGAATTTTTAGAATTTCAGCACAGATAATGTTTTCAGAAAAGAGGTATTTTCAAATAGCATTAATCATACAGACGTTTTAGTCAAACAGTTAACTAAATAAAATGTTAAGAAGAAGAAAAAAAACGTATTCGCAGTAAAATTTATTGCACTCAATTAGGACAGACATCCTCTTTAAGTGATTTTTATAGCTAAATTGTGAATACAATAAAATTTATGGCAATCAATTCGGATAATAATGTTTTACAGCAAAATTATGAACTACTAGCAACACTAGAACCCGCAGCTTTGTATGCCTCTTTCTTATTTTACCAGTAATATTCTTTGAAATATGGTGAGCCCGGAAAATTCCAAATTGCCACCATTGTCGAAAGACTATCTAGAATTTATCATTTAAGCATACCTCTTACAGGTACGGCAGCGATCTCAAAACTGGCCGACCTGACGTATAGATGGCGCCAGCAGTTTTAAAACAATTAATTTAAGTCACTTTTTTGAGTCAAAGAAAACGAGCTCAGTGAATTTGTAAACATGAAAAAAATTAGTCTCTGTTATGTAATTCATTTTGTAAACATGAAAAAAATATTGGTCACTGTTATGTAATTCAATATTTCCATTTGAAAGGTCCAATCAATATTAAACCGAGCGAGATTTTGCTCTGGAGGAGTCTATTCCTTCATTTACGACTGTATAATATCGGGAAGCAGAGTTTGAACGAGGCCGTACGAGCTACCAAGGCGAACGCTATAGTGTGCATGCCAGACACGGCTAAGAAAATCCACAAAATGGTATTAAGTAAACGTCAGCTGAGGGAGCTTGAGCTAGCTAAAATGATAGGTATTCCAAAAAGTCATATTAAATATTACTTTGGATACAGGAACATTGTTTAGTTCATCCCACAGCGTCAGTTTTACTGGGCATATTATATCACAACCACAATCTTCTTAACAAGAAAGGCGAGTTTCTTAGCCATTTAAAGTTTGAGAATATGGTCAGGTCGTATCGATTCTAAGAGCTCTAATCATTCGCTTTACTTTCTTTTCATTATATTCTTTATTTACGCTCCCAAAAGTATAAAGTTTAAAGGGACTCAGATATATATTTCTGGACGTTATAACGTATACCCCTTATACGAGGTGTGTTCGAAACACAGGGTTAATTTTCAAATTTTGCGAGCTACGTACATTTGACTTTCGATTATTAATTCAATTATGTTGACGGTTTTACTCATTAGCATGTTTAGTTTGTTTATGAGAGGCATAAACAAGACAAGTGTTTGGCGTGTTCGGCGATTTTCTGCTATCGAAAAAAATGGATCAAAGAAGTTGCATCAAATTTTATGTAAAAAATGGAATTAAGTGCTCAAAATCACTTGAAATGTTGACAGTGGCATACGGTGAGAGTGCTCTGAGTCAAAAAAAAGAAGGTTTACAAGTGGTACAAGCTTTTCACAGAAGCTCGAGGAAATGTGAATGGCGACGCTCACTCTGGACGCCCCAGCACATCAACAATCGATGAAAATGTTGAGAAAGTGAAGAAACTTGTTACAGAGAATCGTCGAATCACAATTAGAGAAGTTGCTGAGGATGTCGACATATTGGTTGGGTTTCATGCCATGCAATATTTTTGAAAATTTTGGGCATGCAGCGTGTGGCAGCGAAATTCGTTCCAAAACTGCTGAATTTTGACCAAAAACAACATCGCATGAGCATCGCTCAGGAATTGTTGAATGACATCAACGATGATCCAGATTTGCTTGAAAGGGTCATATCTAATGACGAATCATGGGTATATGGTTATGATATCGAAACCAAAGCCCAATCGTCCCAATGGGAGAGTCCAGGAGAGCAAAGACCAAAACAAGCACCCCAAGTTCGATCAAATGTCAAGGTTTTGTTCACTGTTTTCTTCGATTACCGTGGCGTAGTGCATCAGGAGTTCTTACCACAACATCGTACAGTAAATAAGGAGTATTATCTTGAACTTATGCGCCATTTGCGTGAAGCAACAGGAAAAAATGCCCGGAATTTTGGAAAAAAATTCTTGGCTTTTGTATCATAATAATGCACCTGCTCACTCATCTTTGCTTGTGAGAGATTATTTGGCCAAAAACAACGCCGTTATCATGCCTCAGCCACCGTATTCACCAGATTTTGGCCCCTGCGACTGACTTTAATATTTAAAACGACCTACTTAGTATATCCTTCATCCTATAACAGGAAGTATACAAAAATGTACATCTTATTTTCTTTTTCTATACATCAATGTCAGTTCAAAATATTATAAATATAATATAATAATATAAATAAATTAAAATAAAATAAATAATATTATTTTCAAAATGCATTAGCTTGATTCTGTTTTTTTTTTT